>JASDQU010101610.1:28121-40313 GCA_032191745.1 Picea mariana | reverse complement strand
AATTTGTATTGTGTTCATCCATTAATCCTTATCCTTACAAATCATATATCTTTTACATTCATGTTTAATTGGCATTTGGAGATAGAGTGGGCATAATTAGCCCACGTCACACATTTTTTACCCCCATAATAGGCATAATTGACATCTCAATAGAGACAATGTGAGCATAATTATCCTGTGTCTAAGATTTTTATCCCTGTGATGGGCATTTTTATCCCTTGAGCTGGCATAATTAAGGCCCAATTAGGTGCCAAATTCACCCATGAGACAAAACTTTGTTGACATGGTAGTGCCACGTAGGTGCCACAAAGGCAGGTCATAAGAAATGGTGTGTCATGATGGTGATGTAAACCGTAGAATACAAGTCGGCTATCCAACCTACATCCCGAGGTCGAGGAACCAAGAAAAAGATATAATGAAATTTTAAGAATTAGTGGGTGACTTCCGACGGTAAGGTGCATTTTGTCAATAAAGAAGTCCCGAGATCACAGGACCAAGAAATAGATATAACGAAATTTTAAGAATTAGTGGGTAACTTCAGACTCTAAGGTGGATTTTGTCCATAAAGTCAGAACACCATGTCATATGTCAACACCATATGTTGTAGTGAAAAAATTCAAAGAAGTTTCTTGTGATCTATTCAATATAGTAATTCTAGCGTGACCACCCTATAGTAATTCCAGCATGACCTCTATTTCCATAAATATCCGAATTTAACTCGATTGTAGATTCCCTCTATCCAATGAACATGGACCAAAGTCAATCATTAACTTATGTCAACTTTATTGCATGCGCATTGGATGAACAAAATCTGCAATTAAGATAAAACTTTCCTAAATTACAAGGTCTCTTTAATACAATCTACACATGCTCTAGTCAATCTTATTTTCATGTACTTGGGTTTCTACTTCAATCCTCTTGAACCCTTTGTGCATCTTAATCTAGTGATCCATAAGCTCCATTGCATCATCACATATGCTCTCATAACCCTTTGTGCATCTTAATCTAGTGATCCATAAGTTCCATTGCGTCATCACATATGCTCTCAATGGATAAGATGACATTAAATTTGCAGAATCATCTTATGTGTGTTTTCCCTAGCATACTTGCATGGCATACAAGATTTTCATTTTTATATACGCTGGATATCTATATTAATATGTATGCCCTTAAAGCAATAGTTTCGACTAGTTGATTGGTGCGTGGGCTAGCTGTTTCATCTTGGCCAGGTCTGACATTCAAGATATTTGTAAGAATTTCCTTCAGCATATCATTTTTTTTTAATATTGACCTTTGCTTTCTCTCGTGCCCAAACTTATATGGGTTCTATAGGAGAAAAAGAAATAAAGTCATTTGTTTAATGGTATAGTTTATAGAAAATAACGGATTCAAAATAACTGTTCTAGATGAAATGAAATGACCTTATAATGCTAAGGTGACACGATAATTCCCTAACTAAGGTAATATAACTTGTGTATTGAGAACTACTTCCACTTTGTATTGAGAACGACTTCCACCATGAGGAATGGTTCGACATCTAAACTGGTCGAGTACCTTTTGCTATGTGAGAGAACCCATTCCCACTACTTACAGAAGGACTCTAGCCATCTTTTTCTTTGGGCCCTCCATTTGTTAAAATGTACATTAATAGTCCTCACATGACCCTTACATATAATTAATCTCTTCTCTTTGACAACCCACTAGTGCAGATTATGATATGACATATTGAGAAGGTTGACTCGTCACAACTTCTCAACTAGTGGATCATATGGGGACTTTACACCTGCCATCATCTTATGGAGAGGAGTTGGTATAGGTATGAGGTATCGTGCTACTCCTCTCTCATGGACATGCATGAACATGGGATCCTACCATTTCTAAACATTGGCACATTATCTATAGTTTGCATACATGTGCAGCATATAGAACTACCGTGGCTTGAGAAAAAGCAGTGTAGTATTTAATATTTTGTCATGGTCATCTTGAACACCGAAGACATAAAAACTTTTAATGCATTAATTAAATGGGATCCATTTCTGAAAAAAATGTATTTGTGAGGCGATAGTCCAATAAAATCGTTAATGAACATAGTACTCTTCTTAGTGTACATCCATTTAAGAAGAATTAAAAAATAAGGATCTACATTGGTGTGTGCCCATGTGTTTTTGTATTAATTAATTGATTATTTTTTTCATTTTCTAATAGTTTACATGTGTTTTGTATTAATGAATTGATTTAATTTTTTCATCTTCTAATATTATATATATATATATGAATGATTATTACTTAGTTCACATTATTTATATATATATATATATATATATATATATATATTTTTGTGAATTATTATTATTTGGTTTATATTAAATTTATTTTTACTATATTTTTAATTGTGTACCACATATTATATGAGTTGATAAAAGATAATTAGGAATGTGTTAACTAGAACTGTCTATGTTTTTTCATTTTCTAAGAGTTGATCCAATTTTGTTTTTATAGTGTTATATGAGCCTTTGTGTGTGAGACCTAGATTTAACTTATTATTGCTATGTGTCTAAGTTTGTATAACATATTATATCGGATCTAGACAAAGAAGATAATACTACTATCTCTTCAATATTAGGGCGCACAATACACCTTTGTTATTTTGGTGCGCTTTAGTTCCATGGGAATTATGACTCTTGTAGAACTATGAAGAGACAATTATAGTAAGTAAACACAACAAATAATACACATACTGAAGAAAAACATCAAAAATTTCATTCCTTGGCATTCATCCTATTGAATAACTAATACATTCATGTATATTCTTTAGATTTCTAAAAATATGGAAATTGATACAAATCATATACAACCAATTCTAATGATATGAGGCTAATTCTAACCTTAATTTATTATGGGAACATTGACTAACTAACACTAATTTATTCTCTCAACAATCTAATCATAATTTAGTGTGCAACAATTACAAGTTACAATAATAGAAACTAAGCATCATCTTCAACACTCCCCCTTAATGCTTAATGGCAAGATTCCAAGCATCTTTCTCATGAAATGAAATTTCTCTCTTGGTAGTATCTGTTTTACAAAATTTATGTAAATTTCTCCTTTTTTCACATGATATCTTATGAAGTGATACTTGATATCAATATGTTTAATGTGACTATGAAACACTATGTTTTTACCTATGACAATTGGAGACATGTTATCACAATAAATACATGTAGCATCTTGCTTTTATTGTTTCAGATCTGTCAAGATTCTCTTCAACCAAATTTCTTCATATGTTCTTGTTTCAAAATTATTAATATTTATTTCAATGAAATTGATTCACATTTCTTATTCTCTTTAATAAAATTTCTTCGTATGCTCTTGTTTCAAAACTATTAATATTTACTTCAACCAAATTGGTTCACATGTCATTGATGGAAGATGTTGTCGCCTTTGTAGACGATAATGAAACACTTGGTTGTTTCTTTGAAGACCATGATATTGCACATGATACTAGGATGAAACATAACATACATTATTTTTTCTATCATCAATACAACCATCCCAATCATTATCACCAACCAACCCAAAAATATATGCGGAAGTATACAAAATGCCAAAATTGATATCTAAAAATACTTTTTTCTTCTCCAAAGAGAATATTACTTGGAATTTGCATGAATCTAGAAACTATACTTATTTCTTGCATAATATCACGTGAAATAAGATACATTAGATTTCCTACTAAACTCCTATATGATTTCACGTCTACCTTTTGATCTCCATCTTCTACAGAAAACTTTTCATTTGTATTGATAGGTGTTCTCATGGGTTTACAATTTTCCATTTTCTATTAGTGAAGAGGATCTATAGAATATTTTTCTTGTGAAATAAAAATATCATCATTCATTTGTCTCACTTATATGCCAAGAAAATAATGCATCAAACTCAAATTAGTCATTTCAAATTCAGTTATCATAAGCTCTCTAAACTCTTCCACTAACAAAAAAAAATTGAGATGTATATATATCAAATCATCTACATATAAGAAAGAAATAAGTAATCATTTATAACATTTGAATTGATATATGATGCAAGGTTCACTTTCAATTCTATTAAATAACATTTCCACAAAATAATTATCTATCTTGCTATGCCATGCCCTTGGAGCTTGCTTAAAATTGTAATGCTATTGGAGCTTGTCTAAGCTAGGGACTTTTTTTTAAATTTGTAAACTTTATGTTAATTTAGTGAAATTTCATATCCTTAGGCTTTCTCAACATAGACATAATCTTTTAGAACACCATTCAAAAAGGTTGATTTCACATCAAACAAGTATAAACCAACCAATTATTTCTTATTATGTTTAATCTTACAATAGGAGCATACGTTTGATTGAATATTGAGCAAACCTCTTTTCCACCAACCTTGCTTTTTCCTTTTGTATGGACCCATCATGTGTATAAATTTTTTGTAAAACCATTTTACCCCAATGACATCTTTTTTAGTAGGAGGATCCACAAGCTCCCGTGTTTCATTCCTTTAATTAGTGGCTCCAATATCTTTATCCATTCCTTTGCACCATGCTTCATGTTTAAATTCATCTTTAGTGAATCTTATCTTTTATTCAATTTAATACATTAAAGTAAAGTTAGAATATCCATAAATTTCATTTAAGGATTTTACCTTTCTTGGAGGACTTGGACTTGAAACAAGACTTGAAGTTGAAGAAGATGATGCAGTGGATGTAGTATGAGTAGTAGTTATCTTAGTAGTTTGATTTGTAGAAACACGATATTCATCTTCCTATATAATAATTATTAGATTTTTTTGTTACATTCCTTGATTCCATTTCCATTCTTCTTTTTCATCATAAAAACACATCACAATTCTTGGATTTTCTTGTTGCACTCCTTGATTTTATTGTCTTTCTTCTTTTTGATTAAAAAAAACACATCACCTCTAACCAACAATTTTTCATTTTGTGGATTATACAATCTATAAGTCCTCCTTGATTGCATTGTCTTTCTTCCTTTTGATATAAAAAACACATCACCTCTAACCAATTTTTTTTAATTTTGTGGATTATACAATCTATAAGCCTTTGTTTCCTCACCATATCCAATTAACATACATTTCACACTTTTTTCATCTAGTTTTTACCTTTTTTTAGTAGGAACATGAGAATAAGCAATTCAGCCGAATACATTCAAATGAGAAACACCACGTTTTCTTCCACTCCATGCTTGATATACAGTCATAGTTTGCACATTTGTTGTTCGACATATATTAAGAAAATAAAAATATCTAGCCAAAGCTTCAGCCCAAAAAATGTTTGGAAGACTTTTAGTTTTCAACATGCTCCTAGCCATATCAACAATTTTTTGATTCTTGCATTCTTCCACACCATTATGTTGGGGACTATAACTTGTTGTCATTTTCCTATATATGCCATTATTTTTGCAATAATCATCAAACTCATTAGAATTTAATTCTCCCCCTCGATTTTTGCATAATGTCTTTAAAATATAACCACTTTTTTTCTTAACAACAACTTTAATTTTTTTTTAAATAACAAGAGCATTAGATTGTTGTTTAATGAAATACACCCATTTATTCTAATAAGATCATCGAGAAAAATTAAAAAATACTTATTTTTGTTGAGTGAAAAAGTTTGCATGGGACCATATATATTTGTATGTATTAGCTCCAATGTTTTTGTTTCTCTCCAATATTTTCCTGCTAGAAATGAGTCTCTATGTTGCTTGCCAAGAATGCATCCTTCACAAAATTGATTAACATAATCAATAAGATGAAAGAATTTGACCATTTTATTATTATGAAGCATATTTACTCGTATTATATTTAGATTTATGTACCTCATGTGCCATATCCAAGCATCACCCTCGTGGCTAACTTTTAATGCTCTATTTGCTTCATAAGAAAAATTGAAAGAAAAGATTCTATTTTGCAACATATTAATTTTCTCTATAATCTAATTACGAATTTATTTATGATATATGATGCATTCATTGTTCTTAAAAACAACATGAAATAAATTTTCAATAAGATTCATGACACTCAACAAATTATGTTTCAAACCATGAACATATAAGACATCATTAATATGTTTTACTTGGCCTTGCTTTGTTTTTACAACAATTGTTCCTTTACCTTTAACTTTCACTCGAGTGTCATCTCCCAAGAGCGCTTCAATTTTTTTAGATTCATCTATCTTCACAAAGCTATATTTTTTTCCAATCATGTGGTCACTATCCACTATCCAAAATCGATACCTCATTGGAAACCTTGATAGTTCAATCACATGCCAAAAAAAACTTCCCACATCTACCTTTTCCTTAGAAAAATCATCTTGTTGATTTTGTTTTTTCCAACAATTACTTTCGTAATGGAAAAATATTTTATAATAAAAACATTCAAAATGGGATTTTGATTTTTTTTACCTCCGTGGTTACTTTCATTCTCTATTCCTTCGTTATTTGTATAAAAAACTCTCTCTCAAACCCTCCCTCCTCTATTTTCTTGTCCTCTTCCTCATCCACTAGTGCTTAGAATTTTCTCATGGGAGAAAGGATTAAATTCATGACTTTATTCTATGGAAATATTGGATTTTGCTTGAAAATATTGCTCAAAATATTTTTCAATTGATCTATTTCTCCTTTTCTCATGAGATTAAAGAGATCCCATAAGCGCATTCACACACAACTTAGTTAAATATTTAGAATCTCGCATAGCAATAACAATGGAATCAAATTTTGTTGGAAGACTTCTTAAAACAAATTCAATAGCTTTTTTATCTCTTAAATATTCTCCATAAGATCTAATTTGATTCACAAGTTTCTTCTTATATGTCCCTTGATATGCTTGTTGTATCACATCTCATGCCTCCTTTCATTTTTTTGTTGCAATAAGTCTTCGAAAAATAAAATCCTCCACTCCTTGTTAGATGAAAAAAAAAGATATTTAGTGCCATTTTTTTTTTTTGCATTAATTTATCTCTTTGGAATTGGATCAAACAAGCAATAGCTTTACCATTCCCTAGTTCTATATAACCATTTCTACCAAATCCTAGAGTAAACAAGGTTTTTATTTTAATGCTCCAAAAACCATAACTCTCACCTTATGTAGAATTATGAGGAGACAAGTATAGTCAATAAACACAATAAAAAATACAAAAATTGAAACAAGGCATCCAAGATATAAATTCTTGAGATTCATCCTTCTCATTTGAACATCTAATACATTCATATATAGCCTTTAGGTTTCTACAAATCAATAAATTGATAGAAATCATTTGCAAGTAATTCTAATCATCTCAGGGCAATTATGACTAACCTTAATTTATGTTGTGAACATTGACAAAACCTAATTTATGGTGTGAATAGTATAAGTAGAATTTGATAACAATGCAAGAGAAATTAAGTATTACAATAATAGAAATTAATAATTATCTTCAACATCTCTAATCTAGATCCTAAGAAATTTTGGAGACAAATTCTAACTTATAAAAATGAAGAAAACAATACGATTTCTTTGAGGCAATGAAATCATACTTTAAAAATGTTTATGAAACCCCTTATGTCATGAACTACATTGAAACTCATTATATAAAGGAATAATATTTTTCATTATAAGACATAGATTTTTGGGTTAAGAAGATCCCAAAAGGGAAATCTAAGAACATAAAATTATGCCAAGAATAAATCCTAAAATATAGAGGGTGTATCCTCATCCCATACATTCATAATATCTTCAATTTAGCAGTGAGGTTTCCATAAACCCTAGACTCAAAGCCTCATTGTTTATATTATTGAAGGTAGGGATAAAAACAACCTCCCTAATAATAGGCCCATTATGACTATCCCTCTTTTAACCAACTTAAATAAAATTATTATGGAAAATAATATCAACATAAGGATAGAAAGCTAAAGAGAAAGAGATAGATGTTGCGTGAGATTTAAATCTATCATTCAATTATAAACCACCTTGATATGCTTAGGATCATTGTGGAGGAGAGTATCAATAATAAATCCAATATCATGTGTCACTTCATTGACTTTAGAAAATCATTTGATAAAGTGCCCATACTTAACCTTTGGAATATATTAGAAGAGCTAAAAGTTATTTTTGAGTTGAGAGTCATTGTGATAAGGTTGTAAGACAACATTACTACCAAATTTAGGAACATTGATGGTTGGTCAAAAGATATTAATTATAATATAGGGGTTAGGCAAGTTTGTTCCATACACTCTACCCTTTTTGGCATCTCCATCGCTAAGTTATAGGGTTGTTTGGAAGAAACAATAAGTATTGAAATGTCTCTTGTTTGAAGAGTCATCATCATTCTTGTTTATACTCACAATATTATCCTAATGGGAGGAGGCTCTATGATCTAGACAAGCAACTCAAGATTCTCAAGGATTTTTTCTCTATTATAGGTACGACTATTAAAAGTAACAAAAATAATATTATGATAATCAAATCCAAAAATATCACCTACCCTAGTTTCATGTATGAAAATAACAACTTGAACATAATGACTTCATACAAATATCTTGAAATCAGTCTTCATCACAAGCTTAACTAGAACTATAACATTGAGAAAAGGATAAATAGAGGGTGGAAATATTATTATGGACTTGAAAACATTTGTAAATAAGTGGAACCTTGGCTTTGGTAATAGAATAAACTCTTCTCTTAATTAGAGCTATAGCATTGAAAAATGGATAAATTGAGGGTGAAAAGATCATCATGGACTTGAAAACATTTATAAATCAACAAACCCTTGTCTTTGGGATTAGAAAAAACTCCTCTTTAAGACTCTTGTCAATGTTCTTATCTTACGTTGTTGAGAATTTTAGGGATGCAGCATCTCTAGAATCATGGAGGAAGATATCTATCAAATCCAAAACTGTTTCATAACTTATAATCTTAAAATTAAAGGAAATACACCCAATCTTATCCTCCTCACAGAAGTTATTATTTCCCCATTGAGATGATGACTATGACTAGGTACTTAATCTACAAGAAGAAGAGAAACAACATGGAAGACATGAGGCTTCCTAAGGTTGCTTCAATTCCAATTGAATACAATTGTGGCTCAATGAGGTTGGATAAATTATGGGAGTATCAAGAAATAGGTCATTCCCCAAAATAATGATAATATTAAGATATTATTAAACTTAAATTTAAGGAGAAAGTGCAATAAAGAACTAGATGATAAGAGAAAATCAATATACTACAAGGAGTTGATTGACTCTAATCTAGAATATCAAAAGTATCTCTCCATTTTAACTAGAGTAAAGAAGAAAATCATCATTGGTAAAATAAGAACAAACCCTCACTAGCTCCATAGTGAAATAGGACATTAGAAAATTCCTAAAACACTAAGAGGATTGAAGATGAAATGTACTTTCTTTGATATGTACACCCACATTAAATATTAATTTAACTTTATTTTTTATAATACTAACATTCCTAACCTTTGAAATCACTAAGACTATGATGATTTAAGAATGTTTCTCTTAAAGATTTAGATTTTCCACTATAAGAAAAAATTCTAAAGCAAACCAAATAATTCCTTATCATTTTTTAAAGCATACATTACATTAATTAAATATTTTTCTTCAATATAAGCATTTAAAAAAAAATACTCCTTTAACATTCCTATAGATTTAAATGCAACAATAATAAGTCTCATTTAATAATCAGTTGTACACAATCTACCAACTAAGCATAAGTTGTAAACATACATGTTGCACCACCCAATGTACTTTATGTTTCATAAAGCACACACAACACATTGAATTAAAAAATACAATTATTTTATAACAATGGCACTTGGCCTGAACTATTACATCCAACATTTTAGCCCGCAAAAATTTATGATACATAAAGTATATTTATCCTTATCCTAAATTTTTTATACTACCGAGTAGTATATTTATCCTCTTTCACAAAGTATATTCACCCTCGGCATGGAACCGCTCATTACAAATATTATCAAGTTAGAAATACTTCATTAATTATAAGGAAAAATTAAAAATAAATTAATGGATATACAATTTATTTATGTTTAATTTTTGTAATTTTAATGTAGTTTTTATAACAAACTATAATTCCTTTAATTAATAAAAAAAACTTCAACCACAAAACCTACAGTGAAAACAAAACTAGAAGTCCCTTAATTAATAAAAATTTCAACCACAAAAGGTTATTGTGAAAACAAAAATTATTGGGAATGCATTGTCAAGCAATTTTTATTTAAGTCATTCTCATCTATTCAATCGTGTTTTTTTTTCTAAAGTCTACAAAGGTATACATATCCTATGGAGTTGAACCTGTAACCTCTTAAAAGGAAACACATGTTGTTAACCATTAAGCCCAGAATAGGTGTTGTCTAAATATTCTATTTTTTTAATATTTTTAATATGAATTCACAATTTTTTTATTTTTTATTATTTAAATGGTTTTTTAAATATATAAATGGATTCAATATACTAGAAAACAATGAAGAACTGAAATTATACAAACTCAATCATTTAAATCACATATTCAACAATCTCTGAAAAATTTTTGGACAAAATTAAACAAATAATATTTAACAAAAAGAAAAAACCTAGAACTTTTAGACTACTACTTTATGGAACCCTGAAAAAATCCAAATTGTTGTACAACTTTGTTTTTAAGATGTTTATATGATATTGTTATTGGAAACTGCAACCTTTTCATTCAATCTTCTGTCCAACTTTGTACCAAATCAGTATTTCAATCTTTTGCCTAATTTTATAAGAAGCAGTTAGATTATACAAACTTAACCATTTAAACCTGTTAGAAATAGTAATTACTTGAGTTAACAGTGTTTTTCGGCTTTTTAGTTTTTACCAAGTTTCCGCTTTAGTTGAGCTTGCATGCTTTTACGCATGACTGTAAAACCATTGTAAATTATATACATGTGTGTGAATAGTTAGACGGCTAATGAAGTCCTTCCATTTTCTGCGTGTACATTTTGATTCTTCATGCTCATGCACATTCTTTCATGGTATGAGAGCCATCGACTGGGAGGAGACGATCGCTGCTGTTGGCGCTGGAAGGAGCTGTAGCTGCCCTATTTTGTGAAGGAGGCCGTTGCCATTAGTAAAGCGGATACGCTGCTGCATTCGATTCAGGGGGATGCTGTCACCTTCAATTCGTGTGCGCGCGGTTTGGAGAGTCGCTGCCAGCCTCAACCAAATCAGTGATCACTGGGACATTGGTGTTAGAAATAAGCACGGGAGTGACAGCGTGTGGAGTGAGAGCCGCGAGAGTAAGCTGCGAACACTGTAAACGTTCGCAGGTCTCTCCACTGCAAGGGTGCGGGGGAATACTACTCGCCCTTCTCGCACAGAAATTTTTGAAAAAATTTCGCAGCCTGCATGAGCGTGGGGTGCGTACTTCCCAAACATTTCCGCAGCCTGCATGAACGTGGGGTGCGTACGTCCCACAAATTCCCGCAGCCGGAGTAAACGTGGGGTGCGTACTTCCCAAAAATTCCCGCAGCCGGAGTAAACGTGGGGTGCGTACGTCCTAAAAATTCCCGCAGCCGGACTGAACGTCGGGTGCGTACTTCCGAATAATTCCCGCAGCTGGAGTGAGCGAATTTAAAAAAAAATAAAATCGTGAGCGAGAAGATCCGTGGACATTTCTGTGTCTACGCGTGGAAAACATTGGAGGGCATGAGAAAATCTTCAGCGTGAGTTTAATACTGCTAAAGATTGCATGCGTGGACACCGGTAAGCCTTTTCACAGAGTGGAAAGCGCCACGATTCGTTCCTTCACAGAGTGGAGAACGAAAGTTTGTAATTTTTACGAGATGGCAAACTTTCTGAAGAACATGCCGGCCCCGATCTTGACCGGCACCAATTACAGCCTGTGGGCACACAAGATGAAGACCATTCTTCTTCTTAATGAGGTATGGGACGTGGTGGAGTCCGATTTCAAAACGCTCGCAACGACCGCCCTTACCACTCTATCAGCTGACGCCCTGAAGGCGTACAAAGAACTTCAGCACAAGGATCTGCAAGCCAGATGCCTAATCGAAGGATGCATGGAGGAATCCATCCTCACACGCATAACAGGTGCGGCAAATGCGCATCAAGCTTGGAAAATTTTGGAAACCACTTACAAGGGCACTGACCGAGT
>JASDQU010101610.1:0-21859 GCA_032191745.1 Picea mariana | reverse complement strand
ACTTTATATATCGGTGTTGGTATTGCAGGCTGAGGCTCTCGCCTGTATTGTAAGTGGAGAATATAATTACTGTTCTGCCAAGCAATTTTTTCATGGTACAAATCGAAAAATGCTACATAGATCACCGGTCAACTAGTTGCTTTTGTTCACATTTTCTCTTTATAATTCATTTTTTTGTTGACATCCACCGGTCAACTAGATGCTTTTGTTCACATTTTCTCTTTATAATTCATTTTTTGTTGAAATCTATTGAGAAATTGATTGAGATTATAAATTTTGATGATACCCTCAAACTTTTTTTGAAACTATTCAATTGATATATAATATATGTAATTTTATTTTCTACCGGATTTCAGTTAAAACCTTCGCTTCCATTATTTTAAGAATACGGAGGTGGAAAAAGGATCAATTAATTGACCCGTTATACTTATTTTTCAGGGACTTTCTCAAAAATATCTCGTGTATGTGAAAAATGATTGCAGGTGTATGCGTCTTATTGTGTGCATTTTGATCGAAATGATATTAGTAAACCTTGGCTTCCATTATTTTAAGAATACGGAGGTTGAAAAAGGATCAATTAATTGACCCGTTATACTTATTTTTCAGGGACTTTCTCACAAGTATCTCCTGTATGTGAAAAATGATTCCAGGTGTATGCGTCTTATTGTATGCAGTGCACACATTTTGATCGAAATGATATTAATTGTTATGTGAACTATCAGAAAACTCCCTGAATTTTATGCTGATCACTTGTATTATAGAAAATCCTGATAGTATCAAAGTATAGTACATCGAATGATTAATTCTCTGAATTCGTAGCTTTTTTTTAATTGTATATATTTATATAGCTTGCAGTATTTACGTTAGCTGGTACACTTTTAAGTGTTTGGTCTTTGCTTTTCCAAGTGTGATAACATTAATGGAGTATTTTGAATTTGAAATCTATATAGTTGTGAAAAAAAAAAAAAAAAAATATTGGTTTTAAACTAGTATTTTGAATTTGAGATATATATAATTCTAACTTGTTTTTTTTATTGGTTTTTAAGTATTGTTTAAAAATGTTTTTGATTAGTTAAGAGCTTCTTTTTTGGGAACATAAGTAAAGAGTATGTTTATGGAACTTATGTGTTATTTTAAGTGTTAGGTTTTGTGTGTACATAATGATGTAAGTGCATTGGGGTCTTGAGATTGTATCAACAAAGGCTAGGTCCATAGCTCTTAGTAACTTATTGTGTTTAGTGAAACCCATTCAATTGTTTTACATTCACTAAATAGTTGTAGATATTTCAATAAAACAATCTCTTACAATAAATCTTACAAATGTATGAATAGTGTTTTACTTTAGAGTTCAGATTTCAATGTTACTCCATTAATATAACAAAAACTATAATGAAAGAAGCTAAAGGAAATAACACATCATCAAAGCAAGATGTATCCTTCGAAAAAATCAATACGAAAAACCCGACTAGAAGGTGAGGCTTTACTTTTTTCTTCTCATATATGAAATGAAAATACAAAGAAAATGACACTCACTCTGGAGAGTTGCGAAGAAAAACTACTTTGTATTTTTTACTTCCATATCCCACTCCTACATGTTCTTCTTAAGTGTGGAACAATAAACAATACAATAAGAATGAAACCTCTTTCTTTCTCAGCTGCATAGTGTTTAAAATAGCATAATAGAAGTCTCTATTTAGAGTTGGGGTTTTTGCATGCCTCAACCCCCAATTAATGTTAGGGTTTTTGACCCTCTAGAATCTTCTTGAAAGTCCACCCCACTAGCTCTATGTGTGTGAATAATGTGAGTTGAGGTAGCCAACAAGGTCAACATGGGGAAGGCATATCTTTCACATATGAACAACATGTATAGAGGTGATCTTAATGTTGTTGGAAATATCTCTATGTATAGAACAACATGGAGAGTGTCTCAACTTTGTTTAAGACCTCAAATAGGATTTGGAAGGTTCTACACCATAAATCATCAAAGTGAGATACGCCCCTCAATTGGGCCAATAGCTCTAACTTTTCAATCTGAAAAGTATGGAAATAAATGGAAAAATATATGAAAATCCATTACTGATCATGCCTCCCCATTGAGGGAGGCTTATGGTCCCCAAAATATTTTACTAGAGGAGGTGAGGAAATCTTTCTTCTACCTTCTCTCTAGAGTACCATTTATCCTTTCCTAGAAGTTGTCCTTTCAACCCAACTTGACAAAGCGCCATTTGGTTGTTATAGATGTATTCTACAAAATTCTATCTTCCAATAGCTCTCTTTGATATTCTAGTGTTAAGTCCTCTATAGTAACTAAGACTTTCTTACTAATTTCTCAGTCAAACATGGAAGGCTCATATAGTTTTAGATTCTCCACATTTACCACTCAATAAATGTGCATATATAATTGAGTGTATAGGAATAATCACCCACCTTCTCCAACACTTCAAATGAACCATACCTCACCCTTGATATCCTTAGCCTTTCTTTGCTTAGATACAACCAAAATTTGTTCCCGACATTGAATGTTTTCTCAATTCTATGGTAATTATGCTAGGACTTATAGTTTTCATGTGACTTCTTCAATGTCTCATTTACCTGAAAATGGATCTACTAATCTTATTAATGTAATGCTACACCTTCTATGGTTGTATTGTGGTGTCTTCCCTCACTCCTCCTTATTTTCAATATATTACATCTAATGGAGAAACTATAAAATACCTAAAGTAAGTTTCAAAAGGAGATTTACTAGTAAATGTATGTAGTACTGTATTATAAGAGTGTTGAATATAAATCAAATTTTCTTCTAGGTCCTTAGATGCTTATAATTCTAACCCCTCCAAAGCCGAATCAATGTCCTATTCACTACTTTTGTCTTGTCATTTTTGTGTGGATGGAAAATTTTGGATCTCTTTAATTTGGTGTCCATCTTCTCAAAATGTGTAGTCGAAAATGCACTTAGAAATCTAGTATCTCTATTTGAGATTATGCCCCTTCATATCCCAAAGTGCACCTAGATATTTTTGTTGCATATTATCCCTTCATGGTCCTTTTACAAGGCATGAGAATAAAAATCTTGCTAAACCAATCAACTACCACAAATATATAGTCATGTCCCTTCCTTGTTATTAAAAATCACCCATGAGATTCCTCTCTTCACCCTAATCATAGTGGTACCTACCATTTTCAAGTTTGTTTTTTTCCCATGGACCTGACACCCTTATTTGGAGCTTATCCCATTGGTTTCCTCTTGTTTCCCTAATTATAGTGGTATATATCACTTATATTTATTCTTTTTAGTAGAACCAACCCTCATAACTTAATTTCCCCCACTCACTAAGATGAAACCAATCAGAAACTGAATAATGAAATTACTACCATTCATGCCAAAATGGACCACATCAAGGAACAACTCTCTAGTAGAATAGAAGAATTGCACTTCAGTTCCCAACAATTCCTATCCAAGGGTCCTTCCTCCTCTAGCCCAAACCCCCAAGTTGAAGGTGTTGACTGTTCCAATCCTCATAAATTTCATTCCAATTGTGACCTCATCTTCCCAGGGTTGACGTGAACAAATTTGATGGCTCAGATCCAATAGCCTATGTCACTCAAATGGAACACTATGATGACTTGACCAATCTTTGTTACTGTGTTCTCTATTTGTATTCAGAATAATGGAAATGGCATAAAAATGCATGCCAAGGGTATGTTTCTTGGACACAATTTTTTGTTGAGATGTATTAACTCTTTAGGCCATTTGACTAAGTTGAAATAGTCTGAAACAATAGAATATTTTATCGTTTCCTTCATGCACTTGACTTTCCCAATGGAGGCTATGACTGATGCCTTCTTCTAGGGATGCTTTATGAGTGGCATCAAGGATGAAATACAATCCCAGGTCCTCATGGCTCGCCCCGAGACTTGGTTGGAAGCAACCAAATTCACCAATCATGTACAATCGGTCATATTTTCCCAAAACAAAAAAATCGCCTTTATTCCCCGTCGACTCCCCAATCCTACCCCTCCAACCACTCCTATCAAGGTCCAAAAATTAACATGGGAAGAAATGGTTGAATTCCAACTCAAGGGTCTTTGCTATAATTTTGATGAGAAATACTTTCCTAGGCACAAGTGTAAATAACAAAAAAAATTATGTCCATTTCAGAGGAGGTTTCTGATGAAGATGATTAGTTTTCACCTAAGGAAACACTACCCCAAGTAGATTATCTTACACTATCGTATGATCCTCCAAAAGTTGAACCATTGATTTCGTTGAATTATATCAGTGGATTTTCTTCTCCCCAAACCCTAAAATTCATTGGTTACATTAAGTAAAGGAAAGTCATCATCTTAGTTGAAAGTGGGAGCACTCATAATTTCATTCATCTCCGCCTTGCCCAAGAAATCAATTGTTATATTCGTGTTGTCAACAATTTTCATATCATGATTGCCAATGGTGGTTCCATGAAATGTGGGGGAGTTGTGAAAATGTCCACCTACAAATTGGTTAGTATAACTTGAAATTTAACTTGTTTTCTATTGACATGGGTGGTTGTGACATTGTGCTTGGTGTTTAATGGCTATGCACTCTAGGCTCCATAACAATGGATTTTAAGGATTTGACTATGTAATATCGACATGAAGGAAAATGATATAAATTCCAAGGCATTAGAATGGGCTCTCTGGAGGTCATCAGTTCCCATTGCACTAAAAGATTACTCAAAAAGGTCATTCTGGAATCATTTCCCAACTCCATTCGATTCAAGTAGTTGAGACTCCCTTTATGCACCCATGCCTTCAATCTATCCTTTCCCAATGGCACATTGATTTCCAAACTCCCCAAGGACTTCCCCCATCACGTGACGACCATGATCATTCCATTCCTTTAATTCTGATCAATGTTCCTCCCAATGTGTGCCCTTATAAGTTATAACCATTCCTTTTCTTAAAAGAATGAAATTGAGAAAATTGTCCATGAATTGCTAGAAGCAGGTGTTATCCATCCCAGTACTAGCCCCTATTATTCCCTTGTTTTCATGGTCCTCAAGAAGGAATGAACTTGGTTCATGTATCGTAATTTTCTTTCCCTAAACAAACTTACCATCAAGGACAAATTTATCATTCTTGTCATAGATGACCTTCTAGATGAACTCAGTGGGAATCAATACTTTATCAAACTTGACCTTTGTTATAGGTACCACTAGATACGCATGAAAGAGGAAGACATTTCCAAGACTACATTTCACACTCATGAGAGCCAATATGAGTTCTTGGCCATGCCCTTTAGTCTTTGTAATGCCCCCTCCACTTTTAAAATTCTAATGAATCATTTCTTTCATCCTTTCCTCCATCACTTTGTGTTAGTCTTCTTTGATGATATTCTCATATATACTAAAATTTGGCAACCCCATCTCACCCATGTGGATCAAATTATCAATATCCTCTCCAAGAACAAAATTTTCCTAAAACATTCTAAATTTTATTTTGGTGTCTTTGAAGTTGAGTACTTAGGTCATATAGTTGGAAAGGGTGGTGTATGGGTGGATCCTAAGAAAATTGAAGCGATGCAAAATTGGCCTCTCCCTAAAACTCTTAAAAGTTTGCATGCTTTCTTGGGTTTATCAAGATATTATCGGAAGTTTGTTTATAATTGTGGAAAAATCATGGCTCCTCTAATACATCTCCTTAAAAATAATTCTTTCTAGTGGACTCCAACCACTGACCAATCGTTCCAAGCCTTGAAAGAATCTATGTTTTCTACTCTTGTACTTTCCCTATCGAACATCAAGAGGACCTTTGTGCTCAAATGTGATGCATCAAGGAGAGGAATCGGGGTAGTCCTTATGCAAGATGTATGAACTTTGATTTTAACCAAAAAAAAGTTGTCGAAGCAACATTTGAGCCAATTGATCTATGAAAAGGAAATGTTGGTTATTTTTTCTGTAGTGTATCTCTGGTGCCCTTATCTATTGGGATGACAGTTCCAAATTAAAATGGATCATCAATGCCTCAAGTAGTTCCCGGAACAATGGATTTCATCCTTGGAGAAAAAAAATGGGTGACCAAGCTTTTTGGATATTATTTTGATATCATTTACAAGAAGGGAAAATAAAATGTGGTGGTTGATACTCTTTCTAGGAGATATGAAGAAGAAGGGTTCCTCTTTTCCCTCTCATTCATTGTTGTTGATTGTGTTAGCACTAAGAGATGCCCTCATATTGCAGGAGGATAAGCCTAGTACTCATAAGAAAGTTTGGTGGATGTTTTTTTATATGAGTGGAGGTCAAATGGACAAAAATCATTACATGAATGATTCTAACACACAAACTGGGTAGGAAATGCACACGGAAGTGAGGGCCTCATTAACTTCAGTCAGTGAATTGAGTTTAAGGGTGATAATAAGGAAGACTTAGTGAGAAAGTGGAAAAGTCAGCTATGGGCATTCGGTCTTCAAGTAGCTTGGTGAAGAAAAACTTAGGCTCAAGGTTAGTCTTGAACTCAAGTTTCAGACACTGAAATATGTCACTGGAACTCAGTCACAACAACATAATGATCAAACATACATCACAATGCAACTACAACAACTCAACTGGATCCTCCATGCTCGAGCCTTTCAACGTAAGAGGGAATAAGACAACAAAGAAGCTGACCAAAACTGGTCACAACACTACTGTAATCAAGCCTACATTACAACAGAATCACAACCCTCAACTGCGTCTTCCATGCTTGAGTGTTTTAGAACAGTTTTTACAGAGATATTAAAGAGGTTGACTTTTATTAATGTGAAAGTCTCAAATTTGATACATAAGCAGAGAAAAACTCTGGCATCAAAACATTACAAAAATAGGGAGCTATGCTCAACTAGTTGATGACCCCTAACAAAATATCAAATTGAAACATTTATACTCATATCAGTCCCCGACTATCAGGAGTGTGATCTGATCACTACATTCAAAGCATTGTGTCTGAGAAGTCTTCAGTCAGAATATGTATGTATCCCTCTATCAAATGCAAGCTCAAATCGATATGGGTTTACAGGAAAATATGCCCACAGGGGTACCATAGGATGACAGTTCAGTTCCCATGGTCGGGCCTTCCATTTATGGAGTGAGCCAAGGTTTCAACCACCAGCTCTATTTTCATTAAGTTCCTCCTCTCGGGATCACAATGAGACTTAATTCTCATAGGATGTCCATGTGATGCTCTTGCATAGGATGCTATATGATCATGTGATTGTGGGGCCATCAAAAGCGGTTTGGATTCAAACCGCTTTTGAGCCTACAATTCACCACCTTCTGCCACCTATCTCTTTTTCCTTACCATGGCTTCAATTGCGGGACCACTCAAGAAAATTATCGCCCAAGCATGTTGCATCCCCGCAATGGACTATGGACATAGATCAGGTCACGATTTGAGATCTCAGTACACTTGCTAGATTTAGTGCTACTGCCAAGTTTAATCACCCACCAACTTTAGGATCTGCCAAAATTGTTCTTTGCGATGGCGCACTAATTTTGGCACTGAACAATAATGCCCCCAAGAGGATGATCTCACATGGAGGCCTGACGTCACCATTCTCATGTGTTGTGGATGGAGAGGTGACATGTGTCACTCGAAAATGGGCTGAAGGCATGTCTAAAATGCTTTAAATGAGTGCAATGTGTCAGTGCTAGATGGGTGCCACATGTCATGACTAATAAGGGTGCCACATGTATGTGTTGTTGGTGGCCACGTACTTGGTTCTCTAGGGCTTGGTTTCTAGCTCCTTTTCCTTTGGCTCCTTCCTAGATGTGACCTAGGGCTATGACCTTATGCTAATCACGTGATCATGGGCGCACCCAAGAGTGGTTTGAAACCAAACTGCTTTTGACCCTACAATTCACCACGAGACACCACATGTCCCCTTCCAAAAATAGTGGTTCTGATTGAGGCCCTCCCTCAATCTTTTAAAACCTGATATTCTTTCGACCTCGTAATTGAGTGTGACCGTTGATATTGGGATCTCTTATGGAGCTTCTTGATTAACGACTCAAATCTTCCCTTCTCAAATAAGCAAATGTGATTTGCTTCACGATTCGAGTTTTGGAGTTTTGAACTCTCAAACCTTGCCTTCTCCCACAATGATAGATCTACTACCACTTGTCCTCTTAAATCAATGGTTGTGACCATTTCAGGATTCCAGACTTTGGAACTCTCAAATATCAACTCTTCCCCCAATTGATTTTATTCGAAGCCTACAATCCACGAATGCATGTCCCTCACGGATCAATGGTTGTTATCCCTTCGGTTCTTCGGACTTTGGATTTCTCAATTCTCAACTTTCACTTCCCCTTAAAGCGTGTGGATTTTTTCCGCGTGTCCTCTTGAATCAGACTACTGAGAATTACTTCGGTTCTTTATCCAAAGTTCACAAATTTATGCCACATGTACTATGGATCTTCCTTCAAATAAATCCTCTGCAGTGCTAGATCAGATGATGAGTGGCCGCTGTAGATCGACAGTTGAGATCCTTTCAGGTCTCCAAACTTCAGAAATCTCAAAAGTCAAACTTCATTTTCCTCCAAGAAAATCCTTCGGAGCTAAGGATATGAGGACGTTTGACCTTCTGAGATCGATGACTGATATGCTTTCAGGTCTCTAGACTCTGGTAAAATCAAATCTCAAACCTCCTATTCCTCCAGGTGATTTTACCTGGAGCTATGGATCTAGTGACGCATGGCCCTCGCAGATTGACGACTGAGATCTTTTCGGGTCTTTGGACTCTAGGAAAATAAAATTTGAAACCTCCTCTACCTTCGAAGTTCATGAACTTCTGCCACGTGTCCCCATTGATGGATGGTCTAGATTTACTTCATGATTTCGACACTTCAGGACTTCATCACTTCGAGACTTTGACACTTCGAGACCTCGGCACTTCAAGAATTCGGGGTTTTAAATTTTGAATGTCTGTGAGCCACCAATATGAACTTCTTCTAGAATCTTTGTCGCTGAAATATTAAACCTCCTTGTTGCTTGCGTTTCGAGCCTGAAATGGACTATTATGAAAGCTTTGTTTGGTGTCCATGGCTGCAGCCTATGTGAACAACAGACTTGGATGATTGGTTGTGGTTTTGAAAAATAGAGAGGACATTGATTTAGAGAAATAGAGAATCTTTCGAGTATGAGACTTCTTTCAGGTAAGACATCAAGGGAAACCAGGATGCTTAAACATTAAGGGGAAAACATAAACTGACTTTAATAGTCGAAAGGGGAAAGCTTCAAGACCTGGCCTGCGAAAAGGAGAGAGACAGGGCAAGGATACAAACTAAGGCATTAACCACAAACCCATATGACTCCAAACAACTTCATGTGATAAAATTTGGCTCCATAGGGGATGGCATGCTCCTTGCGAATTGCCAAGAATGCACAACTCTGGTGCCTTAGATTTGGGTTATGGATTCATTTATTAAAATAAAAAATGAAAAATAAAAACAAGACATGAGTGGCATTTAAAATGGTGGAATGTCTCTCACGGCCTAAAAAAAACATTTCTTTAGAAAATGCCCATTGATAGGGCCACCCAAAACTTCAGAGTCCTCTAATTTCTGCAACTTATAAGTGTTATTAAGAAATATCTTGGAAATATGGAAGGGACCAATCCATAGGGCTTCAAACTTACCATTTTTTCCTTTGTATTTCTTGGGAGCATCCCACTTGAGAACCAGATCCTCCATATGGAAATCTTCCTTGCTTGTTGTCTTGTCAAAGGTTCTCTTTATCTTATGTTGATGGTCCTGTGCTTTATCAAGTAGCTTCTCTATGGTCTGTTGCACTTCTACCAGCTGCAGTATCCTCCTGACCATATCATTAGGTTCTCCTTGGTATTCCTAGAGGAACTTTTCCACAGGAAAAAAATGTTGAGAAGGAAAAATGGCCTCAACCCCATACACCAATTGAAAAGGGGAAATTCCCAATGACCTTTTGGTTGTAACCCTGTTAGCCCATAATGAAAACTTCATCTTTGAATCCTAGGATTTATTGTTTTCTTCTAACATCTTCTTGATGACCCTTACGAGGCTCTTGTTAGAAGACTCTTCTAAACTATTTCCCTGAGGGTATTAGGGAGTAGAATGGACTAGTGTGATCCCATACTGCTCATAGAAATTAACTAATGCCTCAGCTATGAAAGAGGCAACATTGTCTATAAAAATCCTGCTTGGACAACCAAATATGGACATGATGTCTTCAAGGAAATTTATGATTACCTTGTGGGAGGCACTCCTTGTAGGGATGTATTCTATCCATTTGGTAAAATAATCAGTTGCAGTCGAAACCCACCTCTACTAGCCACTTGAGGTTGGGTGGATTTCTCTAATGAAGTCGAGGCCCCATTGCTGAAAAGGTCCAAAAACCACTACAGGTTTCAAAGGCAAAGATTTGAGCTGCTTCTTTCCAAAAAACCTTTTACACTTGGTGCAAGATTTAATCTTTTCACAAACATAGGTAAAAAGGTTGGGCCAGAAATAACTATCTTTGAGGATCTTATAAGTTGTGGTCGTCCAAAAATGATGTCCCCCACATGAGTTGTCATGAAAATCAGTCATAGCTCTTTGGGGTTCTTGTGTGTCTAGACACCTCAATAGGAATCCCAGAGGATATTTCCAGTACAAAACCAAATCAATGATACAATTTTGATTGCTTTGAGTTTCAAATCTCTCACCTTGTTTTTATCCAAACCATCAGGACGCCTCAACTTCTGTAGGAAATATATGATATCTTTGTACTAGGGGAATCCTGCTAAGTTGGGGCTGACATGAGAGTATTCAGCAACAATCCCAGTTTGTTGATTTCCTGAGTCTATATTCATGAAATCTACCCCCAATGCTTTGCAATTTGATTCATCCACTAGCCTAGCTAAACCTTGGCCTTTCACTAATTTGGTGGGTTTTATTTCCAGGTCAAACTCCAGAACTTTGGCAATCCACTTGCTTCTCTTCCCATCTATATCAGGTTGTATCAGTATCTCCTTTACTGAGGCTGAGGGGACATATGCAACAATTTTTGAATGCAAAATATAGATATTGAAAGCCTTGAGGTCCTTTACCAAACCATAGGCTTGCTTATCCATGATTTCATTTCTCATTTCTACATCTCTCAGTGCTCTACTAAAAAAGGAAATAGGCTGCTCCATCCCCTCTGTATTTCTATGTAGCAAAAAGGAATCTAGTGTATCAAATGAAGGGAAAGAACATATCAGAAACTCCTTAGAATAGTCAGGGCTAATGAGCACAGGTGCTTCAATCAAATCCCTCTTGACTTGGTTGAAATAATTTCTAGACTCATCAGTCCATTTCACTTCATTTCCCTTTATGAGCATGGATGTAATGTACTTAACCAACTCAGAAAAATTAGAAATGAACCTCCTCACAAAGTTGATTTCACCCAAGAAATATTGAACCTCTTTCCTAGATTTGGGGAAAGATAGGGATTGGATGGCCTCTACTATTCTTGGATCAATCTTCACCTCTTTGGATGACACAATATGCCCCAACAATTTTCCCTCTTGCATGAAAAATAAATACTTTTTAGGATTGAGAGGAAGACCGAACCTTTTGCACTTCAAGAATACTTTCTTCAGATGATAACAATGTTCTTTATCATACCTTCAAAATATTGTGATGTCATCAATATAGATGACTACAAATTTGTCCTTTTCCCCAATGAAAGAAATGTCCATGATATGTTGGAAGGTTGATTGTGCATTCATCAATCCAACATGAATGTGCCCCAAGGAGTAGTGAAAGTCATCTTATGTCTATCTTTAGGAAAGACAAATATCTAGTTGTACCCGGAGAAACCATCGACCATAGACATCTTGGATGAACCAGTCACTCTCTACAAAATGTGCTCTATTTTGGGAAAGGGGTAATTATCCATTTTGGAGCTTCTGTTCAAATTTCTTAAATTGACACACAATCGGATTTCCCTGTTCTTCTTCCTCACCGGAACAAAATTAGCCACCCACTCCGAAAATCTCAAGGGGATGATGAACTGTGCATCCAACATCTTTTTGACTTCATTTTCCATAATAGGCAACATCATGGGATTTACCTATCTGAGCCTCTGCTTGAAAGGTTTGGATTCTTATTTCAAAGGGATTTTATGTTCAATGACACTAGTGTCATATGTTCTTAATTCTTCATACTTCCAAGAAAAAACATCAGCGAACTCCTTCAAAATATTGATATACTCAACCCTTTGATCCTTTGACAATTTTCTAGACAATTTGACACATCTGGGATCCTCCTTTGTTCCTAGATTGTATTCAGACACATCAACCTCTTCAGTTGATCCTTCAACCTTTATAGCAACATCATTTTTGTCAAACAATCTCTCCAAAGGGACAAGCCCCTTTCGAATATGGTTGCTAGGCAACTAAACAATATGATGGCTAGCAATGTTATTGAGAAAAACATCAGCATGAGAGATTTATTCAGAATCCTGATCTTGATCAATATGCATATCAAAAAATTGATCCACAGTCTCAAGGAACATTTTTATCTCAATATCATCCTCAAAGACCTTCCAATGTTTAACACTGTCAGGAATAGAGGGTCTAAATTTTATCTCCACCTCATACATGAGTTTTGGGGGAAAAGGGACCTTGAAATTACTTGCTGACACTGCCAAGGAATCTGCCATAGAGTTCTCCTCCCTTAAATGAGATATTAAAAGGAAGGAAAAACTGTCAATCACATCCCAAACTTCATTTCTATAGGCCCTTAACCTTGGGTGCTTAGCCTGATACATATTTCTGACTTGATGAACAATCAACTCAACATCCCCAAACAATGTTATCTCCTCGATCTTCATGTCTTTGGAATATCTCAAACCCAATACAATAGCCTCATATTTTTCCACGTTGTTTGTTGTTTTGAATTCCATCTTGCAAGACAAAGATATGGTCTCTTGGGAGGGGGAAATAAAAACTACTCCAGCACCAACACTTTCCCTAGAAGAGGCTCCATCAAACACCATTTTCCAAATAGAGGTATTGCAGAGGGGGGACTTCACAAAAGGTAATAGCCTACTTTCTTATTTCAATAGGTGGTTGAGGAACGTCAGAGAGTTGCAATATACTGTTTCCTAAATGAGTATCGACTGAAAAGATGGTGTGGTTGATAGGATTGGCCTCATCATTGATAATGCAAGTAATTTCTGCTTTTCTATAAATCCTTCTATGTTCCCCTCCAAACATAGGAATGGTGGCATAGGAAAGATCCATATGCAAATTCCCCCCTAGTCTCTTGATCCAGGATCTAGATAAGAGCATCCCAAACTTAGGGGGGACATCAGCTACCACAATGTCCATGACCACACTCTTCATTGGAAGTTGGAACAAGGAGTCATCCAAATCCTTGATAACCCCAAGGAATCTCACCTTCCTGGAATCGAATGAATACACGTCATGGTAGATTTTTGTAACCACCAACCCCAGCTCATCCATGATAATTTTAGGCATAATATTGTGAGATGCCCTAGAATTCATCAAGAATTTGTGCAATACTTTGTCATGAATATTCAATGATGTATAAAAAGGGGGTGAGGAATCATCTCTATCCTCTACAAAAGGCCCTAGTATGACAACTGGCTTTTCATATTGGAGGTTGATTGAGTTTGTGGAATAAGATGAAGGTTCGGGATGAAATGTTTTAGAGAGGGACCTTTTGAATCCTTCGTGCTTGACTAAATCTGAAAGAGGTATAGGGATCCTAATATTTTGAATCTCATGCTCAATGATGTAAGAGGAGGGAGGCTTCAGAATCTCCTTCACTTTTGGGATTGGGATTCTGATCACTGGTGGGGGGTTTGGTGCCTCCTTTTATTTATTGTTGTCTAGTACATCTTTAGTAGGCTTCTATGCTCTAGTAGTGTGATAAAAAATATCAAGCTTCCCTTCTTTCTTCTTTGACCTCAAGTTATATCTATTTGGATTGTTGCTGATCTTTCTCCTTTGCTTAGCTCATTTAGTTGGCTATCCATGAGAGACTCCTCATATGCAGATTGGGTTAGATGAGGAAAAGAGGAGGTGTCACCAAGACAATGGATTTCAGGATCAACATCTTCTTCCTCTCCTTCTTCATCAACAACAAGGTTATTTTTGGAGAGGATCTTGAATTTTCTGATCATCCCTATCCCTATTTCTATGATCTCTTTGGATGATCTGAGGGGAATTATTTGGTATTTTGAGGTTAACCCTATTATCAACATTTTTGGAATTCTTATAGCTATGCTTTCCTTCTAATTCCAACCTTTCTACTTTAGCAGAAAGTGATTTTACTATCTTGGTCACTTCATCCATTTGAGGGGGGGTAGTAGAGGAACTAGAGGTCCAAGCTTAAGACCTAACTTTTCTTCTATCTCTATCAACCTTACTCATAAGTTTTTCAACTGCCAATATATTAGATTCTTCTTCAAGAGCTGCATCTTGCATATGAGCCAAGTAGGTAGCTCTTGTTTCTCTCAACATGAAGAAAACCTCAGGTTCAAAAGAACCAGCATAAGTAATCTTGGAAGAGGTTTCTATAGGATTAATTTCAGTGGGAATATTTTTATACATCTTATTAAATATATTTGAGAAGTATGAAACAGATTCCCCCTCTTCTCTCTTAAGTGCCCCAAATTTTGTAATATAATAAAGGAAATCTTGTCTATATCCCCAATGTCTTAAGAAGGAATCATCTAGATCTTCAATCTTGTCAATAGATCTAGGAGGAAAGTCCTTAAACCAACTCCTAGCATCACCGTCAAGGCTCTGTACAAAAAAACGCATCCACACATCTTCATTTTCGATGGCGTGGATCTCTACAAATCTATAAAAAGTTGAAAGGTGCTCTTTTGTTGTTATGTCTCCCTCCCCTATGAATTGGGGCATGTACTTAAGGTAGTATGTTTCTTGGAGAGCATTCATAGGATGAGATGAAACCAAAGGGGCATATCTAGCAACCAATATGTCAGCCAGCTTGTTCCTAGGAGGATTAGCAACTGTCATCAGGATGTGAACTAGAGGAGAACCAGGAGGAGAAGGATTTGGAACATGTATGACTATAGCTATGTTTCTGGGAGAAAGAGGAAATGACTGAGTGTTGGGGGAGAAAGGTAAGGGGTTTAAGGGAACATAGGTTTCCCCTTCTTTGGATACAACAACCTTAATAGGAGGAGGAGTAGTAAAGCTCAGAGTGGGAAATTTTTTGAAGGTCCTAGGTCTAAACCACTTTACCACTTTAGGAGAAACGAGATTGTCAAAGATTTATCTTTCCAAAATGAGACTAGAAGGGGAGAAATCAACAAGAAAACTCCCAAAATTTAAAATTCTGGGAACTCCAGCAGATAGGATAATAAGAGAATTAGAAGCAACTACTGGAGTTTTCAAATAAGAATCATGTAACTTACTAGAATCGCTTGCTACAACAGTTGCAATCCCCTCTTGAGGGGTCTTTCCTTCTTTGATAATTTTCTCTAGGTCATCTTCAAGTGTCGCTAGAGGCAGCTGTAGATTAGACCTCATGTGTCTACCTTTCAGAGCCACAAATGAAACAGTGGACTCGCCAGGTGCAAGTTGCAATCTTCAAGTCATTGATATCTGATGCACCTTTGCAATCAAAATTTCGTTTTTGTTCTTACCCAGGGAAATGTCTTCAATTCGTTCCCTGGCAATGACACCATGAATGTTAGCACTGGGAGTCACCCTCATATTATGGGAGGATAAGCCCAATACACATAAAAAAGTTTGGTTGATGTTTGTTTATATGAGTGGAGGTCAAATGGACAAAACTCGGTACATGAATGATTCTAACACAGAAAATGGGCAGGAAATGCACATGGAAGTGAGGGCCTCATTAACTTTAGTTAATGAATTGATTTTAAGGGTGAGAAGAAGGAAGACGTAGTGAGAAAGTGAACAATTTGGGTATGGGAATCAGGCCTTCAAGAAGCTTTGTGCCTAAAAAAATTCTTGAACTCAAGTTTCAGACACTGAAATATGTCACAGGATCATAGTCACAATAGCATAATGATCAAACCTACATCACAATGCAACTACAACAACTCGAATGGATCCTCCATGCCCGAGAATTTCAGCATAAGAGGGAATAGGACAACAAAGAAGATGACTAAAAATGGTAACAACACTACTGTAATCAAACCTACATTACAACAGAATCACAACCCTCGACTGGATCCTCCATGCCCGAGTGTTTTAGAAAGGTTTTTACAGAGAGATGAAAGAGGCTAAATTCTATTAATGTGAAAGTCTCAAATTTGATACATAACCAAAGAACATCTTTGGCATCAAAACATTACAAAAATAGGGAGCTCTGCTCAACTAGTTGATGACCCCTAACAAAATATCAAATTCAAACATTTATACTCAGATAAGTCCCCAACTATCAAGACTGAATCTTATCACTACATTCAAAGCATTGCGTCTGAGCAATCTTCTATCAGGCTATGCATGTATCCCTCTATGTGATGCAAGCTTAGATCAGTATGGTTCTGTAGGAAAAAATTTCCACAGGCGTACCATGGGTTGATGGTTCAGTTCCCATGGTTGGGCCTTCCATTTATGGAGTGAGCCTAGGTTTCAACCAGCAGCTCTATTTTCATTAACTTCCTCCTCTTGGGATTGCAATGAGACTTAATTCTCAGGGGTGGCCATGTGATGCTCTTGGATAGGATGCTATATGAGCACGTGATTGTGGGGCCATCAAAAGTGGTTTGGATTCACACTGCTTTTGAGCCCACAATTCACCACCTTCCTCTACCTATCTCTTTTGACTTACCATGGTTTCAATTGTGGGACCACTCAAGAAAATTATTTCCCGATCATGTTGTGTCCCCACAATGGATGTGGCCATAGATCTGGTGATGATCTGAGATCTAGGTGCACCTACTAGATTTAGCGCCACTGCCAAGCTTACTTGCCCACCAAATTTAGGATCTGCCAAAAGTGTTATTTGGGATGAGGTGCTACTTTTGGCACTAAACAATAAGGCCCCCGGGAGGATGATATGATGTGGAGGCCTAACATCACCATGTTTATGTGTCACATATAGAGAGGTGACATTTGTCACTCGAAAATGGGTTGAAGGCATGTCTAAAATGCTTGAAATGAGTGTCATGTGTCAGTGCTAGATGGGTTCCATGTGTCATGACTAATAAGGGTGCCACATGTCTGTCTTGATGGCAACCATGTACTGAGTGCTCCAGGGCTCGAGCGCTAGCTCATTTTCCTTTGGATCCTTCCTATATGTGACCTGGGGATATGACCTTATGCTAATAACGTGATTGCGGGCACAAACAAGAGTGGTTTGAAACCAAACCTCTTTTGACCCCACAATTCACCACAAGATACCATGTGTCCCCTTCCCAAAATAGTGGTTTTGATTGCAGCCTGCCCTCAATATTTTAAAACTTGAGCTTCTTTTGACCCTGCAATCAAGCATGGTCATTGATCTCATGATATCTGATGGGGCTTCTTGATTAATGACTCAGATCTGCCCTTCTCAAATCAACGAATGCAATTTTCTTCACAATTTAGGTTGCGGAGTTTTGAACTCTCAAACCTTGCCTTCTCCTACAATGAAAGATCTACTGCCACGTGTCCTCTTAAATCGACGACTGTGACTATTTCTAGATTCCTAACTTCAGAACTCTCAAATCTCAACTCTTCTACCAATTTCTTTTATCCGATGCCTACAATCGATTGATGCATGTCTCTCATAGATCAATGGCTAGGATCCCTTCAGGTTTGAGACTTCATATTTCTCAATTCTCAACTTTCACTTCCCCTTGAAGCATGTAGATTTATGCCACATTTCCTATTTAATTGGATGATTGAGACTTACTTTGAGCCTTTATCCGGAGTTCAAGGATTTATGCCACATGTCCTCTGGATATTCCTTCAAGTAAATCCTCCACAGAGTTAGATCAAATGATGCGTGGCCCTCACAGATCGGTGGCTGGTATCTTTTCGGGTCTCTGGACTTCAGAAATCTCAAAACTCAAACTTCATTTTCCTCCAAGAAAATCCTCTGGAACTAAGGATTTGATGACACACAAACTTTTGAGATTGAAGGATGAGATGCTTTTGGGTCTTCAGACTCTTGGAAAATCAAATCTCAAACCACCTCTTCCTCAAAGTTATTTTACCCAGAGCTATGGATCTGGTGATGTGTGGTCCTTATAGATCAATGACTCAGATCCTTTCAAGTCTCTGGAATCAGGGAAAATCAAATTTGAAACCTCCTATTCCTTCGAAGTTCACAGACTTTTGCCATGTGTCCCCTCTGATGGATGGTCCATATTTACTTCATGATTTTGATACTTCAGGACTTTGGCACTTCAGGACTTTGGCCCTTACGGACCTCGACACTTCGGGACTTCAGAGTTTTCAATGGTGTTATACTTCATTCAACTTTGAAATTTCGAATGTCCATGAGCCACTGATCTGAACTGCTCCTGGAATCTCTACTACTGAAAGATTAAACCTGCTTGTTACTTGCATTTCGAGCCCAAAATGGACTGTTATGAAAGTTGTGTTTGGTGTCCAAGGTTGCGGCTTGTGTGAACAACAGAATTGGATGAATGGTTTTGGTCGGGGAAAAAAGAGAGGACAGTGACTAGAACAAAGGCGATGAGTGCTTATCCTTAACAAAAACATAGAAGGTTTTGAGTACAAGACTTATTTTGGGTAAGATATCAAAGGAAACCGGGATGATTAAACAAAAAGGGGGAAACAAAAATTGACTTTAATAGTCTAAAGGGGAAAGCTTCAAGACCTGTCCTATGAAAAGGAGAGAGACAGGGCAAGGATACAAACTAAGGCATTAACCACAAACACATATGAATGTAGACAACTTCATGTGATATAAGATTGGCTTCAGGTTGTTCATCATGAATGGATACAAGACCCTAAAATTTCCATCCTAATCCAACAACTACAACATGATCCCAAAGTTTCTCAAGGGTACTCTTGGCACAATGACGAGTTTTTCTATAAATGTCACCTATATTTAAGCAAATAGTCGACCCATAACTGAAAATTTCTCTCTGAGTTTCATGCTTCACCTACCGCGAATCATTCATATTTTACCAAAACTTATGAATGAATCAAACGTTATTCCTTTTGGGATGGTATGAAAAGGACATCCACACCTTTGTGGCCAAATGTGATACATGTCAATGCAATAATAGAAATACTATCAAACCTTCGGGCATACACTAACTCCTTTAACTTCCACCAACTATTTGGACAGATATTTCTATGGATTTAATTGTTTCCTTACCCAAATAAGGAAACAAGTTAGTCATGATGGTGGTATTCGATCGTTTTTCCAAATATGCTCATTTTTCTACTCTTCAAAAATTGTTCATAACATCCACAGTGGCTGAAATATTTATGGATAATATCTTCAAACTCCATGGAATGCCTCATTCTATTGATTTTGATCGAGATCCAACTTTTACCAACAATCTTTGAAAATAATTTTTCAGTCTCTGGGGCACCCAATTACATATTAGCATAGATTATCATCCACTAGTACATATGAGAAAATTTGTGACAGTTTTTCGTTGATATTATCACACTTATCCGTCGCAATTTCCACGAAAGCCGAGATTTTTTTTCGTCGAAATAATTTTGTCCCTATAACCACGATCCAAGTGTGCGTGGACACACGACGAAATTATCTCTCCACGTGTCACCAACTTCAATATCGGTTAACCCTATGCATCATCGTAATTACGACGAACTATCGTCACAATAACAACGAAGAAATGTGGCAATTACGACAAAACTTCGTCGCAATTGGGACAAAAATTTATGCCAAGCCAATAACTTACGACGCAGTTGGTGAACGTGTGATGAAAGTCCGTTGCAACTTATGACGAAAATCCATGGTAATATTGACGAGTGAAATATCTGAAAACCAAATTTATGACGCACATGCTGTATATGCGACGAATATTCATGGAAAATTGCGATGAAGTTTTGTCTCTATAGTGACGATTATGGTAAAATAGTAAAATATTTCCGAAGAACTTGCATCGATATTGCGACGATGACTTTAGGTTTAAAATTTTTTTTTTACATGAAATATAGTATACCATATTGTATGCCATATTACAATGTAATATGGTAATGCCATATTACATTGTAATATGGCATTACTATTACATTGTAATATTCTAATATTCTAATATATTGTAATATATATATCCCCTACAAATAATCAAGGCACTAATCAACCAAATATTGTAAGCATTGGTTATAATGAAGTTGGATTAGAAGTAAGGATACCAATATGACAATATACACAAAGAATAATTTGGAATATTACTTTCAAAAAAACACATGGATTGCATGAGTGAGTCATTATGCAATTTATATTACACAATACTATGACAAAACTTATAAGATTTATGGATGATATCTTAAGACCATTTCTCAAACTTGTTTATTCTAGACTCCTTGGAGTAACAACACAAAATTTGAAGGAGAAAGTATAGTTACAGCATATTTATAGTGAGTTGCAGCAGAGTTACAGAAAGTGTTGTAGCAGAGTTATAGCAAGTTGCAACAGAGTAATAGTGAGTAATAGCAAGTTGAGTAATAGCACAAAATTCGAAGGAGAAAGTACAGTTACAGCATAGTGTTGCAGGAGAGTTACAACATAGTTATATTGAGTTGCAGTAGAGTTACAGAAAGTGTTGCAATAGAGTTATACCGAGTTGCAGCAGAGTAATAGTGAGTAACAACAAGTGGAGTAACAACACAAAATTCAAAGGAGAAAGTACAGTTACAGCATAGTGTTGCAACAGAGTTATAGCATAGTTATAGGGAGTTGCAGTAGAGTTATAGAAAGTGTTGTATTAGAGTTATAGCAAGTTGTAGCAGAGTAATAGTGAGTAACAACAAGTGGAGTAACAACACAAAATTCAAAGGAGAAAGTACAAACAGCATAGTGTTGCAACCGAGTTACCACATAGTTATAGTGAGTTGCAGCAGAGTTATAGTGAGTTGGAGCAGAGTAATTTAATTGAACCAAGGTAATTCATGGGGTTAGCAAATTATGTAGGAATGAAGTGTCTCTTCAATGCACATTAGAAAAGGCAAGTATAACCTTTCAATTCATTGCAACTGAAAACCAAGGAACTGAAGCTTTGACTTGAAAGAATTGTAATGCATCAATATTAAATCTAATGAAACTTGAAATTTCATTTGAAATCAAAGAAAATTTCACATGATATGCAATGGTGGAACCTTTGATACAATGAAGGAGTTGGATAACATAACACTTGAAAATTTTGTTGGTGCAATCATAATATACCCAAATAAGATAAGGAATTGTACATCATAGTGTAGGCATTGAAGTACTACATGAATTATTTGTTGGGAAAACAAAAAAAAATTAACTCAAATCGTAAGCTTTTATAAGCCTTGTCAATTGATCCAAGTCACAACAAAGCTGAGACTTCATGTGAATGGTCTCCTACAACATTTTGATTCGCTAATCAAGTATGATAAATATATATAAAAGCACATGGTAAATTTCCTTTAAGACCTTTGATGTTTTTATTTGACCATAGCTCTAAAGTTAAATTCTTATGTACTTGAAGAATATAAGGGATTACCTACATCTAGCTCAAATTTTGGCAAATGGTTAAAACCTTGCAAAACTTGTATATATATGCAAGTCTCGAGTCTTTGAGATGATTGTAGGCTTGAAGGAGGATTAAAGTATAAATTTCATAATTTTGTTGTTAAGAAAGGAGAGCCAAGAATAAGCTCATGTGGGAAGCTTGAAGCTGTAAAGTCGATATACAT
>JASDQU010101609.1:190785-204418 GCA_032191745.1 Picea mariana | reverse complement strand
CAAGGGTGTTCTTGAGCTCTCTTTGGCTCTTCTCTCTTCTTCTCTCTACTCACATATTCTCTTCTATTCCACCTCTACTTACTCGAAATGAGATACAAAATCTCTTTTACCTGAGGGGGCTCTTCGAGCTCTTCCCTCCAACCTACCTACCCTATTCAATTACATTGAATGGGCTGTCTAGTCCAGCATCTGGATCTAGATCTCAGCCTTACAAAACATTAAAGGCCTATCTTATCTACAGCCTGCGCAAAGGCACGGCTTCACAGCTCACCAGCTTAAACATTTAATTACATTGAATTTAGATTTTAAATGAGGCTGTGCCTCTCTTCACCACGCGATTTGAATTCGCTAACGTGGTTGGTTGGCTGGCTGGCTGACGTGGAGAGATGCACCTGCATCATTGTGAGTTAGGATGTTATTTTTGTTGGCTATAAATATAGGGTGATATTCCTGTCTACTTTACTTTATCCAAGTAAAGTCTGAAAATGATTGAGTAAGATCATTTCATATCTTTTCCTCAACAGCGTGTCCGCATCAAACGTCACAATAAAGATGAAATCTATGTCGTCGAAAAAGCAATGTCTTGTGAAATGACGTTTGAGGGGGTTCGATGTTTGTCATTCTCCCAACAATATAAAGTGGCAATTACATCAAACCTGCCATCAGAATTTGACCCAAATGCACTAGTGTGAGCAACACAGAATTATCTTATCAAATAAACTCTCATATCATCCCACTTCTCATACACCCAATTATACATATCATGCTTATTTACAAATTCAAAGGGTGAAGCATACTCTAAAATAAAATGGAAGTTGGAAGCACCATTAACGACGTGGGAAGTATAAGTGAACCTGTTAGGGATATGGATGATCGTTAGAAGGGGGGCTATGATTATATGATATCGAGGAAAAATTTTCAGGGCTATGGATGCTCGTTGGAAGAAAATCAATACCGAGAATAGAGAGACAAGGAACACACTTATGTACGTGCTTGTTTCTATCTAAAAAAATCAAGACCCACTGTTGAGTTGGAGCTAAGAAAAGTACTCATGTAAGCAATTGTTTTTTGTTTCATTCATTGGCTCATCGAAAAGTATATGTTAGACAACTTTGAATGGTAGAAGATCATATCTTTTGAGAATTTGACATTTATGTGGTAATCACAATTATGATCATGCTTATTACAATACTATGTGTTAATCTTAATCTTATCGTCATATGTAAAATTAAAACCCTAAATATTCAATGACAAAGATAACTGGTTCTCTTACCATATCACCAATTGTTGTAGCCACAACAAGTCCCCCATTTATCTTGTCTCTCACAAGTTAAATTAAATGCCCCCCCCACCAATTTTATATTTGGATACCTAACCTACCTAAAATTTGGCCTCACCTATTCTTCCTTTATCTATCTAGATATAAATGGGAGCTACTGGAGAGCACTAATCTTTGAGGAACTGATTACAAACCGTACATTAATTCGATTTTGATACCCTTACCCTCATTTAACACTAATACCTTTAAGAGACCTTTTTCTTGATTAAACGATTTTTTGGTACCCCGACAATAGTTTAATCAATTTCCATATTACCCATTGGATGTATAAGGTTGAGCATGCGGTTTAGATTTTATGTTGAAGCATCCCAATTAACCAACATCTCTTAAAACCACCCATGGTTGGTTCATAATATCCTAGTTATCAAAGCAATTCAAATCTAATCTGTCAAATCTATGATCATGTGGAAATGACAATATTTCTCTCCTATCGAGATGTCTATTCTTTGTGATTCAAAGTTTAGAATTTACAATACTTCAATTTGGGGTCTGGATCTCCCTGCCCAACCAATTCATCCTGTTCTACCTATTATAGCCTTAATTTCCACCCTACAGGGTCAGAAGGGAATCTAGTAGAAGATGAAATCCAAGACACATTTCTAGCTTAAGATTTGGATCATTTTTTAGGGTCATCAAGGGTCATAAATGGGACAACAAATGATGATCATCATTGGTTAACTATAGTGCAACCAACGACAACCTATGCAACCTTCTAGATTCACGAAGTTTTGAAGGGGTAAGTGATGGATGAGTTGTGCTTCATGGCATGAGCCTTATAACTCACATCATTCGAGTATTCATTAGTTTCTAGAAGATATATAAGTTCTCTCAAGCCTCTTCCAAGGATTTTTATAAAGAAGGAAAGTATTGAGCATGGAGGGGGGGAATAATTTGCAGAGTTATGTTGTCCAAATACAAAGGTGTTTCTCCATCTACAACAACCACAATCAGATTTCCTAGTTTGATTGAGAAGTTGAGGAGGAGCAAGGAGAAAGGGGCCAAAGAGAATGCATCTACACTAAATGTATGATGGTTAATGTATTATTCATATTTTGAGATAATAAATCATTGGTTTTTCCCATAAATATCTGTGTTATATTCATGAATGTTTATATCTGGTCTTATAATGAATAGATCAATTTAGATCTGATTTATATTAGTGATTTATAACAGTAGGAGAAGAAATATACGGTGTTTATTTGTTACTTGTGTAAAGGGAGTAGGTTGCAAGGATTGGAGTTGTAACTCAAGATATGCAACAACCAAGACATACGAGGAAAAAGTTCAAAGGTAAGGTATTCCATTCTCTCCCCTATTGGTATAAAAATGAATAAATTGTTTAGATCTAGAGAAACCATTAGAAGTCTATCCCCACTCTTTGTCTAGGATAAAAAAGTAGATCCTAGGGAGATCTAACTTACCAGACTAGTGAGATTTATCCATAAAAATTCCCACATAAAATAGTGTTGATTTCTCCTGGAACTGAGAGACCATGGGTTACCTTTCCTCCAAATCAATTTTCACCAGATGATATGGGTCTGATCATGGAAATCACAAAAACCCTCTACTCAATCTATGATCTTCCCGATGATCCACAATAGAGAAAGGGGAGGGGAGTTTTGTTCATAAATATTTATATCTAAATCTAATCAGGAAGGGATACTCTATTCTAACCAACCCACACTCTCTACCTGTGAGGGATGAATCAGATACTCTACACAAGACATGACCTCTTTATTGTATATTGAACCTATATTTCATGATATCTTACATGGCCTCCGTGTTCAAGCAATAATTAAAGGCTAGTGTTGTGGCAATTAATATTAGAATTAGGATAAACAAGGAGAAGGGCATGCCTTATATCACACTAATGTGAGATCAATTTGGATGAGTATAATTCAATCAAATTGGTTGGATAACTAGATATTGAAACAAATAGGAAAATTTTATGGGTGATGGGCATATACTTTCCTCTATCTATGCAAGATGAGAAGACACTTCGAATAAAACAAAACATTCACTTGCAAACTAAGAAATGGTGAACACTGATAGGAGGTAAAGAAGTGAACCCCTTAGATAAAATATCATTTAGATCACCCATAATGGGGGATTAAATACACAAATCAACATGAACAAGTTCTCCCACAAGCTCAAACGAACCATGAACAATGATACATAAAATCATTTTTATTGGCTCACACCCGTGGGAATGTGTCCATTTTCTAAACACTATGTAGCCTACATGTACTTATTACCGCGAGCCATGAACATGACGGTTGCTAGTTGTGGGTGTACATCCTTGCATAAGCCTCCAAAGAGATCCAAGACATAATATTCCAAAAACCTGAGAGCCTACACGTTGCATAAACCCTAATCTTATGACTTTCCCCTATGGACCCCACCACGACGATCCCATCCTTCTTCAGTATTTGAATTTTTGGATTATCTACCATGAAGTTAGTCATACCCTAAAATGATTATTCAAACTCTGTACCACAAAATGAACATCCCCGAAACATCACAAAATCCTATTGAAACCATTCCATGAGGGGAACCTATTTGAGTGCCTAACTAGTCAAATATTTGACCGCAAACCTGCAAGCCAATTTCGAAAGAATCAATGTAGGAGAAATCTTGTGGGTTTCCCCTATGTGAGCATTAACACATAAAACCCTGTCATCTAGAAACCCCGTGACCTGTGAACCTATTTCCTGATTTCCTTGCAAATCATATGGTTCATTATTCGTCAAACATCAATTTTAGTCTCATGAACCTACTTATGTTCCCATAGACTTGGAATCTATTCCAAAAACCTTCTTACACACATATTTGTTGCCAACCCTCCTACTGATGATAAGTGACATGACTTCTCTTATACACATATCACCTAGTCTATTATTACACGTGCATAAGATCCCTGTAGAATGAGATAAGTATCATATAGTACATGAAATATCAGATAAGTAGAGGATAGATCTAGATTAAATTAGTTATTGTAGTACACAGACTAATAATTGTTTTTGGTTTTTCAGGTCCTAAAAAATCAATTAGGTAACAGTGAAGAAGGAAAAATTTAATTTCCACATGCAGGACTTGATGAGCGATGACCATGCCTCAGGTCACATGAGACACACATGTTATATGAATTATGAGTATACATACCAAATACATGTGAGAGATTATAGGGCAGAGAGAAATCACAGATCACCAACTCACACAAAATCATACAGACCCCTGGTAATTAATAATTGAGGTGTCTTTTCAAACCCAAAAGAGCCAAGTAGGACAACGATAACAACATCCCTGTCTCATTGTTATGCCTCAATGGGAATCACCTGAAATATTATAAAAGGAAGCAAAGAACAACGAAACTTCATTATTTGGCAAAGGGATGGGTAGAGCGCTATATTTATTAGCCATAATAGTAGGAGGGGTATACTCATTCTCTTGGTTATTTCCACCAGAAGGAACTATCGAGATTCAACAGTGCTAGGCCAACGAGGAGATTCACTTTTTTTTTGAAAGTGGTAGAGAAATCGTCCTTAGAGAATGGGGGATGTAGATTGAGATATGGTAGAAATACACAGTTCGAACTAAGGCCCGCCCAGATAAAAAAAATAGCCAATTCGGGACCTTGCTACAGGAAAGAGACAATAATTTAAAGTTCAACAACTATTTGTGTTTCCAAAAGTGTAAGGATGGAGGGAAGACTTTCATCTTCTTATCATTCAATTGGTTACCCTGAACCCTTGTCATGGGTCCGTGGTCAATGAATAGGTTCAATTATAGTTTTCCATCATCCAGGCCAAATTTTCAAGGGAGAATCCCTTCACCCCCAAAGATTTAAAGTTTCTCAGCTTCCCGAGGAAGTCAGAGTAGGAAGAAATATTATGTAAAAATTTATTTATGTTTCAAAAAATACAAAATGTAATGGGAATGGGAAGATTAGGGAAGATTTAGAATTAGTAACTAAAATTTTTTGTAATTAGGAAGGTCAAAAACCCATCTTCAGGTATAAAAGGAATTCAATGTAACAGAGAAAGAGTGGGGTTGGAGAGCCGAAATTGGGTATTGAATAATTATTTATCAGACTCAAAGAAGGATATGAAAGATCTTTTCTTGTTGTTGTGCTCCTAAATACGAATTAGTTCTTTGAAGGAGGTTAATAACAAGCATCTTCATGATTCATTTACTCAATAGTGCGGTGTTGGTGATTATTTTATGCAAATGTTTTAGTTTGTCATTCTTTCCAATTGTCGTTTGTAGGAAATGATTATAAATGAATTATAAATTCAATTACAAGAACATGCTTATAGTCATTTGTATGAAAATAAGTATGTAATATGATTTGATTCTGTAAAATTAGAACTACTTCTGGTTTGCACATTAAATTATACAATTGTAATTGATTCTGTGATGGTTAGAATAGGATTGCAACTTCTCTTTAATGTAGGATTGCACTATCACATTAAAATAGCCCTACATTTAGGACTTAGTCTATCTTTGATGAAAAATATCGCTTCAGAGAGAAATTCATTTAGTTAGCAGGAAATAAGCCCATATACCAGTGGATGTTTCTATTCAAATGAGAGTGGGTCTAATTGGGACCTTCCACCGGGAAATTCTCCCTCATGTCAACGCTGGGATTTTTCCTCGCATCAACACTTCTCTTTTTCTAGTAAGATGTTCCTATTTTTTATTCCACTTTATGGGTCTCTTGTTGGACAGTTGGTTTGGACAGTTCGTTGTCATTTATGTCAACCCTTTGAGAGTGGTCTTAGAGATTGATGTCAACTATTAGAGAAGTTTGGAAGCCCCAGAGATGTGGACGAGATAGTTGAATAATTGGTTTTCTTGTTTGAGGTATACCATTGATATTGACACATTATTAAGGTATACTCTTGGTATATGGTAACACATGCATATGATACATCTCTTGGTGATGATGGTACTTGGTTGAGGTACACCATTGGCATTACTTGTTTAGCATATCCTATGGTACATGGTGCATGGTTGATGCACTTGTTATGGTACATGCATATATCTTGTGATGGTATGTTGGTGAGTTCGGTACATGCTTGGTAGAGGCACGTGTTGGTGATGGTAGACATCTGGTAGAGAGGTGCCCTTGGTATATGATCTATGTGAGAGGATCCAGGGACATGTTGGTCATAGAACCCACAGTTGATCGAGGAATAAATACATGAAGGTCAATATACTTACCGGTAAGAATATCATAGATGAATATTAAGCATCATTCCATTTCTGGTGATATATGGTATGCCACGTAGTTCCTCATGATTGGGGATATATGTCTCAGTGAAGTTGGAGGACCCTCAAGAATATTCTAGAAGCCTCTAGAAGGTCATCAAGAAGCTTGACCAATCAACGTGGTTGCAACAAGAGATTAATTGTTGAAAGATTAATTATTGCAAGGATTAATTAATTATCGAAAAAGATTAATTAATTATTGCAGGGATAATTAATTATTGCATGTCATTAATTAATATTGAAAAATATTAATTGTCGAAAGCTTAGATATTGGAAGATTGGTTGTCATTAATGTCAACCCTTGAACAAAGTTGCATGTCAAATTAAAGTGGCAGTAAACAAAATATAACATGTTTCATGTGAGTTACATGCCATCACGATTTGCATGGTAGTTGCATGTCATTAAGAAATTTCCCTTTAAAAAACAAAGAAGAGTCAATTTTAAATCTCTTCTGTGTAATCACTTCTAAGAATACAGGTTGGAGATCAGAAGCAGTGAGTTAAAGATAGAGAAGTCCAATGAAGTAAGAAGTTTGCAGGAGCCAAGATTATGAAGAGGGGGTTTCATACATGAAATCCTTGATTATATCTATAGGTTTTAGGAAGAAAAGCATGGACATCCTCAACTTGCAATGAGAAAAAGCGTGGATACCCATGAGGAAAAAATACACACAGTTGCAGACCTGTGGGGAAAATTTGTGAAGATTAGGGATCTAAAACTCAAGTTAGCTACATGATTGAAGGTATGTCTTCCTGTGTGTGTTAGGGAGTTATTCTTAATAACTCAGGTACATGTATGTCTTAGTGATTCATAAGAAATTGATTTGGAGAATTCTCCTGTGGATCTTGGTATGAGGTGTGTGCGTGTGTGTGTTGCATCCTTGATGAGATATTGATATAAGTAGCAGCAACAGGCATATCAGAGAAAGAAACAACAACAGGTTATCATTGACATAGGTAGTGATATACTAGTCCGGATCTATATTTTAGGACGATTGCATAGGGCAAGGAAAGGGGGTTGTAGCCTCCTTCCAGTTGGAGCTGAAAAATTAGGGAGTTGGAGATTCCTTTAGGTTGCAACCTATAAATAGGGGGTTGGAGCCTCCTTCCACCTATAGCTAGAGAAAAAGGAAGTTGTTTCTTCCAATGAATGTACTCTTTGATCAATAATAAAAACATTCTGTGGTTTTTTCCTGCATTGGGTTTCCACGTAAAATTCTGGTGTATTGTGTTTATGTGATGTTTATGATGTTGATGATATTTTGAATGCTCAAAATATTCATTGGAGGTTTTATATTATGATTAAAAGTACTAATTTTTCTCATACTATTTCACCTCCCCTCTCAGTATTCCAACATCTCTATCAAGTATCCAAATCCTTCACTATTGTACATGGTTTCTAGTCCTTCTTCCACTTCTTTACGGAGCCTATCATCTATTTTTTTTTTGTCCTTTTCCCATTGGGATACTACCTTATTTTCCTTTTTTAGTTTTTTTTGAAATTGAAGTGGGGCATAACATCTAATAGGTTCATCAAAAGGCTTCCAAAATTCTTAATATTTTTAACAAAATATTCCACCTTCAACCATTCAAGATTTATCTTGAATGGGCTATTTGTTTTTTCTTTAGTAGGGGCCACTTCTAACAAAAAAGGATTATGATCTGAGTCCCCTCTTGAGGATACCCATTTTATTAATTTAATAAATTCATATATAAACCATTATGATATTAGAAATAAGTCAAGCCTCTTGACTATCTTATCTTCCCTTGTTCTCTTATTTCTCTAGGTTGGAGTTAGTTTTGCTAGTTCAATGTCTAGCAGACCCATTGCTTCCAATTTTCTTATAAAATATCCTGAGAGATAGTTCATGTAAGTAGTAGATCCCTATATTTTTGAATACCCTAATATAAAGTTTATGTATCCCCCTATCACCACATAACCACTCTAAACACATTGCATATTGAATAATTTGTCCTAGTATTCCATCGATTAGAGTAGGGTCCATAAACATTTAGGATAGGAATTTATTTCCCCATATCCATTTAGAATAAGGATACCCCTAGATATGTATGAAATCCACAAGAGTTGGATATGGTATATGAGGACCACTTCCAGACAATTATATTCATGTAATATCTACCAATAACATTGAATTAACTAAACTCCCACCCAGTCATAATTTTTGAGAGTTATTGAATTGATGTTTCTCCCTCCATCATTATCTCCTATCCTAAAGGAGGATAATATAGGGTTTTAATGCCTTTGAAAGCCTCATGATGGTCAATTTGTTTGAGGGATTGGCCAACCCTTGATAAGTAAGGGTCAAGAATATCATTTAATTCCCTCACTAGGGCTTTATGTTAGTAAGATCCCCAATCAAAGATACTTGTTTTCCACATCTAACCTCTAATGATGCTTATCTCTGTTCCATGGAAAAAAATAATTTCTCCCTCTCTAGGTTGGATTCTTATTTTTTTAGGAAATCTAACCCCCTTTCCACCCTCCCAGGGAAGTGTAGGATTCCTTTGCTTTTGGGATGAAGGTTATATTTTGAATTTTTTGTTTGTATAGAGTGTCACAAGGATTTCCTAGGCTCATATTCCAATTTAGGGTTGTCAATAGTCCCCACCTAGGATTCTTTCTCAAATAGGGAATTTCTAATTATAGGTAAGGGGAATAAAGGTTGAGGGAATAGGTTTGTTAATTCATGATAGGCTAGGAAAAAATTCACTGAAAGAATCTGTGAATTTTGTTTCTTCCACTAACCCCCAAGTTCCAAATACCAAATTATCCAAATATTTTCTTATATAGAGGGAAGGTAATCGCGAAGACTTACCTGAGAGAGGTTTGTGATCCTTGTTGTAACACACCCAACCCTCTAATATTTCTTAGGATGGTGGGATGTTCAAGTTTCCTCTTCAGTCCTTGGGGTAATTACTTGGTTTACTTTCCCTGATCTTGGTTCATTTGTGTTTAGGTGAGGACTTCTGATATCACAATATTTTATGTACAATTTCTCACTTATTCAACCATATTTTCCAATGAAATTATCCTACAGATATCACTAAAGTAAATAGGAACCAATACACCTTCGATTGGATGATTAAAACTACTTCATGTCACTAGATCAATGATTTATATCATCTCTGACCCTCTCTCATCAGAACATCAAATTATAGACTTGTATTTCCAGTTCGACGATTCTGCTTTGATGGGTCGCTCCTCTTGTGATCCAATGAATCTCATACATGGATACCAACGATCTCGATTTCTTCATCCCTATAATGAACGTGGAAATTATCAACCATATACCTGTTTACTCGTTAGGTAATCATGTGGAACCCACGATGATCTTACAATTGAGGTCCATACATCTCCCTTCTTCAATCGATGATCCTCCTTCACTCTCAGAGTCCCTCCCATTAGAGTGCATCTACCCCAACACCATGAACCACCCCGAATCCAATGATGTATGCCACCATGAATATGACATTCCTCGTTTTCCTCATCTGAAGTTCAAGGTTCACTTAGAGGTAATATTTTCCTAGCATATAGGGCTCTACCGCCAACACTCATTAGATGAAATACACAAGTTATGATGGCTAAGATATTACGAGACACATCTCTATAGATCACCAGTCCTAAGAATCTTAGGTCAATGGAATTCTCTCTCAATCCCTCCATTCATACCCCTGACATCTCTCCTTCTGACGAAATCATATATGACATCAACGATTACAAGCTCATCGTCTAATGCTCCGATAGATTCAAGACTATCATTGAATCATAGTTCCTTCCATCAGAGTCCCAATACAACCTTATACTAGGCCAATCCAACTACATGTACTCCGACCAATGGTCTAGATCTATTCACTATGCCGAATCAATGACTACGAACTGTACCAACTGAAACAATAGTTTTCTCCAAGTTAACAGTTTGATTCAGACTTAACGTTTTCAGGGTTTCTCCTAGGACATCACTAAGGTTCGAACATACCTCCTTGGCTCTCATTCTCACTCTAAAACTAGCTAAGGCAATTTCATCTTGGCCTCGTGTGAAGATGTGCATATCCTGCAAGATTTCCATTTAAAGGCTAGAGGTTTTCTCATGGCTTAAGGCTCCCTAAAAACTCAACAAAACTCTCCATGGCTTTAGGATACTCTTGTCAAATCGTGGGTGAATATTTTATTCATATCTTGCAATATTTCCACTCAAAAACTTGTAGTGCCTTCAAGATTACACCCATTATTGACATTACACCCCAAGTGGAAATTTATGTCCTACAAGATTTCCATTTCAAGGACTTGCAAAAATCACTGGAATACTTCCCACTCTTGCAAAAGTTATTTGGTTACAGAGGCCTATCATATTTACAGTGGAAACAAACATACACACTCCATTTTACTCATGAATTCAACCATTCCCTTTATGCATTTACATTTATTATTTAAACCATACAACATTACATTGCATCATTTCTCATTCGGTAAACATGTCAAGTTAAGTACTTATTTGTTTAGTGAAATATGTCCACCAGCCAACTGATTGAGAGGGGAAGCCTTTGCTCCCAACCTTAGGCTATGCTGCAGAGTTCCTTCTTACATACTTCCACCCCCGTTCCAATCCATGATATCACAAGGGGGTTGATTCAACTGACTTCCAAACTAAATGGTCCAGGAAGGTTACTCTCCTTCACTCCATTGAAAACAATATAAGTTTCCCTCTTTCCACTGAGCTCAGGGCCTTCATGAGTTTATCAGGTACCTTCCCAACTAGATTTCCTCTGCACAAGGGATCCCCTTCTCTGCTATATATTCCTTCAATGACCTCCCCTTACCAATGTCGGTTTCTTTCGAGTAAGCACCAAGCCCCAACCCTGTATCGCTCCAGTCAGGATCTAGGTCTTCTCTATTCTAGAGTGACCATTATTATTTTGCGAAAGCTTCCTATTTTCCTCATGAAAACTTCCCAATAGATTTATTTCTTAGAGAAATAATATGTGTCTCCTCCTCATCTCTTGATCCAACCACGAATCTACAACTCATTTTGTTCTCAGTGGCTACTTTTGAGAACCTGTTCAAAGTTCCACTTACTCCTGTAATTTCCTAGTTGTGTTTTTTTTTCTTACCCTCCCTGGTAGCAACTCTTCACTCCTCCTTCCTTCTTCCTATTTTCCTACTGCATATGCACATATCGGTGACATTTACCATCTTTGGTATCTTCTTCCACATAGTTCCTCAGGATCTCTGTGACTGCTGTCATGTACGACCTCTAGTCAGTGATACGAATTCTGAAGGGGAAATCTATGTTGTCCTTCTGTCAGGTTTTTAGCTAACCTTTGCCTCTTTAAGAAACCCAATCTGTTAGCAACTATAACTGCTTCAACCACCAATCTTGTTTTTCCATAATTAGTCACGTGGCTCCATGCAGGTTCAAGTACACTGGAAGGTGTGTATTTATGTCTTGCAAGTATATGTTGGATTGCTCACAAAATTTTCTATTTTCTTCACTTAAACATTTTATCTCCACCACACCAATCCACTTCATCAATTCCCGCCTATGATATCATGGCTAGTACTCAAGGATTTTCCCTTTCAGTTAGTTTTTTGGTGTTTTCTATTAATCAATGGCATAATTACATTCTTCATAATCACATTATATGAATTATTATCATAGTTACAATCACGGGGGAAAACATGGTGTTACATTCCCATCCCCCTTAAAGAAACATCGTCCTCAGTGTTTAAAACATCATGTATATACAATTATATATAAAACAAAAATAGGTATTTCAGTCTCATGGAATCCCCCAGTTCCCAAGTAGCCTCATATGCTCCAAAGTGTTTCCATTGCACCTTGACCTACACAATGGATCAGTTCCAGAGCATTGTTTCTCTCTTGTCCAAGATGCATTTAGGTTCGAGCTGGAATTCTCCCTTTGGTTCCACCTATATCACAATCCAATCAATAACATGATTAGAACCATGAACACATTTCTTTAATAAATATACATGGAACACATTGTGAGATCTAACAGTAGGTGGCAAGGCAAGTCTATATGCTACTGGTCTCACTCTTTCTAGGACTTCAAACGATACACAATAATAGGGGTGCTAACTTAGCACATGTCCCCATCCTTAGGGAACTCATATTGGGGTTTTCCCTTGAGATACATATGATCTCCCACCTTGAACTCTTTATGAGTTCTCTTGATGTTTTCATAGATATTTTGTCTATCCTGGGATATTTTCAAATTATGTCTTGTTCGAGCCATGGCATGTTCCATTTTCTTGAACATTTCTGGTCCAGGTGTGATCTTATCCACTAGACTGTCCCAATTGATTGGAACTCTACACTTCCTAGTGTATAGAACCTTAAATTGGATAATTTTCAATGATTCCCGATAATCGTTGTTATATGAGAACTTTACTAAAGGTAGATATTTGTCCCACTGCTTGGGTTGATGCATAACTTTCATCCTCAACATGTCCTCCAACACTCTATTAACCATTGTTATAAGAGAACTCTACTAAGGGTAGATATTCATCCCACTGCTTGGGTTGATGCATAACTTGCATCCTCAGCATGTCCTCCAACACTCTATTTACCCTCTCGATCTACCCATCTGTTTGAGGATGGTAGGCCATGCTAAAAACTAACTATGTTCCCAAGCCCGCAACCAAGATTTTCCAAAAACTTGAGGTGAACTTGGCATCTCTTTCTCAAATTATGGTCTTAGGTAAGCCATGCAATATGAAAATTTCCTTCATGAAAATGTTAGAAACGTATATGGATTTAAAAGTAGATTTAATGGGAATATAGTGAGTCATCTTGCTCATCTTATCCACTATCACCATGATGGCATTGTGTTTCCTAAATGTCCTTGGAAACCTGTTGACATGCGAAATTGACCGTCTGTCAACTGAAAGAGCGAGTCCGATCCAGGGTTGTCTAAATAACCCAAGCCGTTTGGTGTAACTCATTCTGACGGGTTTAATGGCTTCGTTAGCCAATCTAAGAA
>JASDQU010101609.1:154777-172601 GCA_032191745.1 Picea mariana | reverse complement strand
GTCGTAGATATTTTTTGTAATTCCAACAATATCCACCTTGAAAACAATTTACCTTATAAATTTCTCAATCACATTCATCGCCTCTTTTGTAATCCAAGAGAAGCCACACACCATTGTATCTTCTCTAACAATATTGGTTTCATGAACATGTGTGCACAATTTTCTCCAGTATGGACCACTCCACCTCCAACATTAACATGTCTTATTAAATGATACACTGTCCCAATTTGATATGATAGGTGGTTATTCAAATGCACAATGATTCAAACACCACAGAACACCTTATCATGTACTTGTCCAAACTTACCCAACAGATCCTTGCATTCTTGCAATAAGTAACCTAAGGTAGGCTTCCTCTTGTCCAAATCTCTCGAATCATAACCACATATTAAATCATCATGACCATTGTAGGTGATACTTGTGCCTCTAATATATAGAAGCACCCATTTCCAATTCTATGGATTTTCCATGTGCCAACTGACAACACCAACGTCATGTGGAATATCCAGTTTTGAGTATTTCATCATAGACATCAACTTTCTTACTATATTAGCATATGGTACATGAGACACACAAACCTCTTCTTCCTTACTCCCAAGACATAAACTTCAAGAAAGATTACAATGGAAATATAAATAGATATTTACCAGTTTCATATACATATTGAACCTCATCAGTATCTTGTCCATATAATTTTTTTGTAATAACCACAACTTACAATTTTTTTTGTGTATGTGCACTCCTATTCCTAAGATTTGTTTTGCTTGTCCTAGATCCTTCATTTGAAATATCGTGGCTAGTTGGTCCTTTAACTTTCTTATCTTAAACATGCTTTGGCTTGCAACAAGCATATCATCAACATATAATACTAAGAAAAGGAATTTACCATTTTCAACCTTTCGAAGTAAACACAATGGTTATATTCACTTCTTAAGAAATTTAGGCTGATCATGAAAGAATCTAACATATTGGATAATTTCCTGGGTACCTTTATGTCATACAATAATTCCCTGAGTTTACAAAAAAAATCCCTTTTTTGTCATGAACTACAATTGATTGTTCCATGTACATATCTTTGCTAGTGATGATTTTCTAGAACTCCATCACAGTAACCAATAAAGATATGAAACTTTTGTAAATTCAATGATTGAAAATTTGGAAATAACTTACAGCTTACATGTACCTGCATCCCCATCTGTTTCTTGTTGATATGGCCTAGTCATTGATTCCATAAAAAAGTATATTCTCTTCCATTCTTAGATACCATCACTACCTCACTTATTTCATTTTTTCCTTCCATCTTATAAAGATTTCCAATATTTGTTTCCTTCATAACAAACAAATTTACCTTGAATGCTTGCATTCTCCACCTTCACCTATGAATTTGTAACCTATTGAATCCAAAAATCCTAAAGGGATTAAACTCTTTTTTAGTTCAGGTACGTGTATTAGATTTTTTAACATTATTACTATTCCATCAAACATATTAATCCTGATACTCCCAACCCTACAATCTTAGAGGAAAATTGTTTCCCATAAGAACACTATCATCATTAACAACTTGGTATCTAGAAAACCAATTTTCATGTGGACATAAATGGTGTGAAGCATCAGAATCTAATAACCACTCTTCATAAAATTGTGATTAGTTAAAAAAATTTAATACTTCATCCATCATACTTAGACATGATTCGGTCATATTTTATTCATTTTTAGAGTCTTCCCTAGACTCCTGTAGCTTCCACCAATCTCTTTTGAGATGCCCTAATTTCTTGCAATACCAACACCTTCCCATACCCTTTCTGCTTGTTAACTTAGGGTTGGATGTTCTACTCAAATCCCCTACCGTTTCTATGGACTAACCTCTAGCCACCAATTCTTCTTGTAATATCCTCGAATTATTAGAAAATAAATTCCAAATTGAAATTAGAAATAAATTTTCATTTATGGAAATTCATATTTGAAAATAAATTTCCATTTTATGGAAATCCGGATTTAGAATTTTGGATCATGTAATTATTATTTGTATGACTCTTGGGAAAATGTTTAACTTTCCAGTTGTCCTAATTTTATGGACAAATGTATGAGAATTTTTTTTTTAAATAAATTAAATGCTAGAAGACAAATGGAATATCCATGTTAAAAATAGTTGACTATGACTCCATGAGTGGGGAATGAGTTTGAGTTAACTCGGAGCTGATTTTTACAAGTAGAAGAAGTTGAGTTTTGTCACTAGCAACCCCATAAAAATCAGGGATTTGTAAATCTAAATATTTCCCCAAGGAGGGAAAGGAATGGAAAGTCCTACGAAAAATATAAATAAAACATATGTGGGAGGCATGACGCTTCTTAGTATGTTGACGAACGAGAATTGTTTTGCTGGTATGAACACATATGGTTTGAGGCAACACATTTTCTGATATATTGAATGTGAGAGTAGCTAAGGAGGATAAATTAGTTCTCCCTTATGGATTCATGGTCAGGCTAGGGGGTGATCAAGACAAGTGATCATCGTTGTTCTGTTTCTATGGTTGGGTGGAACGTGGTTGTTCCATTTTTTTTCCCACCATCATTTTTCAGATATGTGTCTCAACTCTGTAACTTATTGTTGATGTTATATTATTGATTTTATATTGTTGATGTTACATTGTTGATGGTATATGAGTGATGCTATGTTTTATATTACATATGTATAGATAGAAATCTGTGTATATATTTTGATTGGCCATAATAGTCTTATTCCATTACTTGCTGTGAAATTACTGGTTAAATCAAACTACTTCCGAACGGAGCAATTCCAATAGACTATATTGAATCGCCTACTATCATGATGATAATAATTAGAAAAGAATAATAATCCCATAATACATTCATTTGATCTATTAATAAAGACATTATTTGTTACAGTAAAATCTCAGAATGATATGACAAAAATTACTTGTATTATAGTCAATAGGTCATTGAATACGATTTTTTCTTTCCATAGACCTAGGACTCCATATCTAGTTCCAAAAAAATTATAAAAGAGTATTCAATAGACTGTTTATAACGCAAAAGTGAATGCGCACAGGGACTGGTAGAATAAAACCTTGGAACTCGAATACATTTTAGTTGATGGACATCTCTTCATCTAGTTACACTGTCATTTTTTTTTGCAAGCTGCAAAAGATCATGAAAATGGTATTCCTAAACTTACTAACGTCTAAACCATTAAAAGAATAAGATAAATAAAATGATTCAAGGCGTAACTTATCTCAGATTTCGATGAATATCGGATTTTTCAACGTTGCCTCTGCGAACAAGTTACGCGATTCCATAGGAGGAGGAGTGGATTCATAACCATCTGATGGGTTCCCTCACAAGGAAAAAGGGACCCGTCATTAGTTGATATCCATGCATAGATTTTCACTTGTGAAATTAAAAATAAAAACAAGCATTTAAACAAAGTTATGTTGCTTCATCATTCATGTGTATGTTCTCTGAAATCTATAGCCTCCAAAATACAAAGAACAATTTTATAAATAAAAATCATAGAATATATCCAAAGAGGAGAAACTTGCAAACAAACAATTAACAGAGAAATAACAACAACAAGTTATCCTATCTCTTACATAGGCTAGACGATAGAGGATTATCAGAAAATTAGTTATACTACAGTAAGAAATTAATTAGATCAAGAAAGTAATCACAGAGATGCAAAGTATGTGATCCTGGTACTTTTAATTACAGTAGGAACGAATTCAATTTGTAATTAATATAAAAATATGCTCAACCCTATTAAGACCTTCGTATCATGAATATGCAGAAAATAGATGTGAATTGGGGCGAGTATAGGGTCTAACAAGAATTAAATGAGAAGATTGGTTTCCAAGTTCGATCCAGGAAGAATCTTTCCACAAATATTTCCTACATTATCACAGACATAACTTTAACTAATGGGAGAAATAGAAAGTGAAAGATTGTTGTTAACTTAGCTATAAGCATTGATAGGTATAGATTATCAATGTATACAGATGAATGTATAACTTTAGAGAAATATAGTACCTGAAGAACATATTGCGAAGATAATCATTAAACCGTAACAAAGATTGATCCACAATTTCACTCAGAATTTTTTTGAATATAAGAGATTTAATAACTAGTGAATACAATCAGATAAATGGTGGTTTCCTTTAAGGAACCTTAGTTTTTTCAACCCTACCCTAATTAAAACAGAGTTCACATTGTAAATTAACCATATAAAGAGTAAGCTATCCTGACAGTAATTTATTTTAATAAGTACAAGAAGCTTTGTAGACTATAGTCGAGTCCTAGAATTATGAGGATTAACACATTAATCACATTTAATATCAACCTTCACTTGGGGTTGTATTCAAAGTATCTCAAGGTCGATGGTTATTACATAGTACTTGTCGAGAAAAGGGCTAGAGGAATATAATAACCTTTGTTCAATCGAAAGTCAAAATGATTAACAAGAAAATACAAGAGTTGAGTATGGTAGTGATTTAAAACAAAATCCAATCCTCGGGAATGACTAGGAGAAAGTCCAGAAGGATATGAACTTGAGGACAGTCAACAGGAAGGAAAACCAAAGTAACCTTATCTCATACAACAATCCTGATTGATAAAAACTTAAATATTTAACACAGTAGACAAGTGAAGCTTTATCATAATTGAACCTAAAACACAATGTATACAGAGGGAAACAATATGAGGGTCCAACCTTCAGGAAAAATAAAAACACAAGGAATGCGACCGAGAATCCCAGATAATGTATCTTACAATCGAAGATGCATTACCACAAATAATGAAAGTCACATGTTAAGAACCAAATACCAACATAGAATCGAAAAACCTCAGAATAAGTACTCAATGCCTTGAAAAAGAGAGAATTTCACATAATAAGCCTCTTCGAGGGGACAACCTCCTTATACACCACATAGATTTCCAAATACAAAATGATTCCAAATGAAAGGTCTCCTTGGTATATATAGGAGACTAAAAGGTAAAAATACAAAACCCAAGCTCACATAAATAAAATAACATTACTAATGTAATATTCCCTAATTAAGGGGTAATGTGCCACTATTTAGGGCTTAACATTCCCCTCCCCTTCAAACAAGTGTTTTTCACAATGCTTGAATGATTCTGGATGCTTCTATATAAAGGACTCATCTTCCCAAGTGGAATTTTCAGTGGGTAGTTTCCTCCACTTAATGCGATACTCTGAAATGGATCTATTCCTCAGCAAGAGAATTCTTATGTCAATGATAGATTCAGTCTCGAATATTATTTTTCCTTACTCATCAAGTTCTGGAAATATAGTTTGAACTGGGATCATGTCACCTATAACCTTCTTTAAGCATGAAACATGGAAAACTGGGTGTACCTGTGAAGATGCGTGAAACTCCAATTTGTATGTCATAGTACCAATTGGCTAAAGAATGTACTGTTCCTTGTATCCTCATAGTGTGATATCATTTATTCCGTGAAAATTGTCCAAGTGATGAGTTAGTTGTGAGAACAAAGCCATCGATACCACACACATTGACTGGGTTCTAATTATAAATAAGCAATTCATAACTTTTGTGTATGTGGCACATCATGTAGATAAAAACATTGCCCCATATGAAGTATCCATGTCATTGGGTCCTTTCCATCAGACTTAACCATATCGATATTAGGAAAGTCATTGGTATTCAACCCAAAGTTGGAGTTTCTCCATTATTGATTCATCTTCCTTGTTTCCTCATCATAAATTTCATGGAATACATTTTCACTTTTAGGTGTCATCTCTGTTAGGTAATTTTTCAATCCTTCCATGATATCCCTTCTTAAACCATCCATCATCCCTTGTAGCTCATATTTTGTTGATGTCTTCTTTTGTAAATCATTTATGCCCCTACGCATTTCTTCACCTTCATCAAGAGTCCAAGTAGGACTATTTGGAGGCTTATTTGGTGTATAAGTTCACTTTTTTGGTGGCATGTTGGCCAAGTATGACTTTTAAACCTTGATTTTGAGGTGGTTCTGATAGATGATATTTCTTCTATTGTATCTCCTAAATTTTATCCCTTCTGGGTATGAATTTTTTTTTCTGTAGTTCTATGATATTTCTTCTCTGCAATTACATAGGTCTGATCAAAATTGGATGTGCAAAGTGGCAGTTATGGTAACTTCCCCACAACTTGCTTATTTGTTTCCTTTCTCGAATCTCTCACTTGTATAAAATTCCCTACACATAATGATTGATATAAATTCTAAAAGTTGTTCCCAAAATACTATAGACTTTCCACTATCCAATGTAACTAGTATCATGCAATTTATATATTCTATGAAGAATTTATGATTTTTTTACCCGGAACACCTTCTTGAGACTATTCAATAGGACTAGTTAGATACCCTATCTTCCACAGGGTGTATCTAAAAATGTAAGATGACCCATAATCTAAAATATTTATCACAGATGCCTTAATAATTTCTATGAATATCCTTTGGATTTCAGTGTTTGAAACATTACAAAAAAAATTTCATAGAGAACATTCCATGATGACTAAATTCAGGATAATTCCATAACCATATCTTACATAGGCTATATCTCCAAAATTATAAGTCCCGAGGAGCTGAAATTTAAACCCAATGTACCTTAGTCCATCTAGTAAATATCTGCCAAAGGTTTCCATATGAAACGTTGTAAAAAGCCAATTATAGCAAAAATTCCAAGGTGTCTTGGATGTAGCAGCGAAACCCCAAGACCTTGAGCTTTGATACCAAATTTTAAGAACCAAATACCAAGATAGCATAGAAAAACCTCAGAATAAGTACTCAATGCCTTGAAAAAGAGAGAATTTCAAATAATAAGCCTCTTTGAGGGGGAAACCTCCTTATACACCACATATATTTTCAAATACAAGATGAGTCCAAATGAAAAGGTCTCCTTGGTATATATAGGAGACTAGGAGGTAAAATCACAACTAATGGACCCAAGCCGATGTAAATAAAATAACATTACTAATGTAATATTCCCTAATTAATGGGTAATGTGCCACTATTTAGGTCTTGACAGTTGGATTACTGAGAGGGGGGTGAATCAATAATAGAGCAATTTAATCCTCTTTCACCATAAAATGAAAGTGTTATATCAATGTAGAATTATCATCCAATAGTTGCATAGTAAATAAACAATGAACAAATGAGAAATCATACACATACACATTACACCAATGTTCTATGTGGAAACCCAAAGAGGGAGAAAACCACATAATGTTTTTTCTTATATGTCTTTAAGAATTACATTCATTGGAAGTACCAACTTCCTTTGTTTTCCAGCAGAAACTGGAAGGAGGTTCCAACCCCCTAGTTTCTCAGGCTACAACCTGAGGGAATCTCCAACTCCCCAATTATATGGCTACAACTATAAGGAGGCTACAACCCCCTATGTTCTCAGGCTACAACCTGAGGGAAGCTCCAAATCCCCAATTCTCTGGCTACAACCAGAAGGAGTCTACAACCTCCTATGTTCTCCGGCTACAAATGAAAGGTGGCTACAAGCACTTGTCCTTACGCCATCCAAACACCCTGACGTACAAGTAGAATGATGGAACCAATGTCGCACTACCACTTTGAGATATACCACTATAACAACCTGTACCACTAACTTGTAGCCAACCAACCTATAACAACCTCTACCAATAACTTGTTCCAACATGTACCATACATGAACCTGTACCTCAACCTGTAATCAACCTGCACCATAAACAAGTGCATCAACCATTCACCAACCTGTACCTCAACCTTTACCATGAACAAGTGCATCAACCATGAACCCACTTGTACCTCAACCTGTACCATTAACAAGTGCAACAACCATGCGCCAAACCTGTACAAATAACCTGTCATAACAACCTATCGAAACAGCCTATCACAACAACTTGTCTCATCAATATTATCAACCAAATCAGATCTACTCACCAAGAGCAATCACCAAGACAACTCTCAAAGATGTGCATCAATGAAGCATAACACAAAAACTCATAATCATTACCAAGATCAATATGTTCTTCTAATAATATACCAAGACAATTATGCTACATCATCCATAAGCCATGTGTCAACAATACTACTAACAAGTTCCTCCAACCATGTACCAAGTATGTATCAATCATGCATCAACTACTAATCAACTATGACTCATCAAGATGTACAAACATCATCAACTATACACCTCATGTATGTGTCAATTCATCAACTACTTGTCTCAACCATGTACCCAACATGTACCTCAACCAAAAAGCCTCATCAATTTCATCATCCAAATATGATTTGTAACTCTATAATAGACCTGGTGTGTATGATCACATACCTTCAAACCTTCCTTAAATTTAACAACAAGAGACTAGCATTTTCATCAAACTTTACTTTAGTCTCACATGACTAATTTTGGATTAGTCAAAAACCCTCACTTGAAATAATCATAACTATGTACCTATAATGAATAAATATATGAAAAATGGTACACAATGATCTTCAATGTCTTTTATGAAATTCCTCCATATTTCACTACTTGGAACCTCTCAGAAAATGAGTTATAGTAAAAATGGCATACCTTGTTGAATTTTGGCTTACTCTAGAGATATAACGTGTAGAGCATTCCTAGCATATAATATTTGTTTATGGATATGAAAATTGTACATGGAATACTAAAGATAGTACTCTAACCAATACATTTGGTCTTACTGAATTTGTATCTATTATGAATAAGTTATGACATTTTTACCCGAAACAACTATTTTAGACTAGTTTGAGGACTAGCCACAAACCCTATTTTCCACGGCGTGTAACTCCAAAAATAAAATGACCCACAAGGTGAAATTCTATCACAACTACTTGGATATGTTTCCTTGATTTCCTCCCAATTTCATGATCTGAATCATTCTAGAAAAAACATTATTGCGAAAATGGTGAGATGGCATGTAAATAACATACCTTAGAAAGCATCATCAAAAGAATTTATCCTCCCTTGAGTTTTGGCCTTCTTTACTTCACCTTCCCTATGAAATTAGGCTTAGGTATCCTTTGGTTACCTCAGACACTTGTATATATTCAATATTCTCAAGTGTGTTTAAAATGAGATAATGTTGCCTCTTATTTATACTTTCATGTAGCTTTCTCAAGGGGTTACCTTTTAACCATCTTAACCCAATTTCCTTATTTTAGGGTTAACCCACTTCTAACCACTTGTCCACTTAGTAATTTCTCCATTAAATTTATTATTTAAATAATTTCTTTTGTATTCACTTTGACTTATAGTACACTCATCACTTCACTTTATTATTTACCTTCTAAAATATCTTAAACCACTTTGACTACTTTGACCTTTTGGGGCTTCTAGATGATTAATGAGGGTTCTCCAACTTCACATGGCCATAACTCTCTAACCGTGAGGAGTTATGTGACGTTCCACATACCACTGGAAATGGCATGACATGCACTATCCATATAGAATATTATTACATGAAAATATATCAAAAACATACCATTATCCATCAAACAAACGTGGGTCCATTACCCAAACCTTTGTCCAACTTCACATGGCCATAACTCTCTAACCATTAGGAGTTATGCAACGTTCCACATACCACCGGAAATGACATGGAATTTTATATCCATATGGAATATTATTACCTGAAAATATATCAAAACTCCTACCCTTATCCACCAAACAAACTGGGATCCATTACCCAAACCTTTGTGCTAACAAAATTTTCTACCAGACTTTCTTCAAGGGTTGACATCAATGAAAACCAACCCAAAGAATAAAAAAAATCCCCCTTTACCATGTATGGAAACACTCTGATGCAATACTAAATTCAAATCACTCATGCTCCCCCTATGACCATACATATCACTCATGCTCCCCCTATGACCATCGCTCCCCCTGGAAGCATGCCTTTGTCCTCTTTCTCTAAGCCTGCATCTTATAAATCTCTCCCCCTTTGTCATCAATGGAAAATGTATATTTCCATATGGGGTTTCTCCCCCTAATGAAACTAGCCATGAGGATACTCCCCTTGGTTGAACTCTTCCTGAAACTAATCTCCCAACATGAATTGTACTCTTTATGGTGCTTCCCTGTGTAGATCTCCCAACATGAAGCATTCAAAAGCATTCATTTTGGAGTAGAAATTACTCTGAGTCTTTGGCAAAGATACTCAAAGCCTTTTCTTGGAAGGGATTTTGTAAATATGTATTCCACTTGTTCTTTTGTGCCCACATATTCAACTCTGATGTTTTTCTCTGCAACTTGTTCCCATAGAAAGTGATAGTTCATTGGAATGTGCTTCGTCTTGGATTGCATCACCGAGTTCTTTGAGATACTGATGGCACTTGTATTATCAAAATAGGTTGGAATGAGATTATCATACTCAACCTGTATATTTGTTAGAGTTTATTTCATCCATAGAACCTCTGTACAACATGTTGTTTCTGCAATATACTTTGCCTCGACTATAGATAAGGATATTGATGATTGTTTATTTATTAACCATGATACTAAACACTCACCCAAGTAGAACGTTGCTCCACTGGTGCTTCATCGGTCATCAATGCAACCTGTCCAATCTGCATCTTTGTAGGCAATAAGTGATAGATACTTTCCTTTTGGATACCATAATCCAAACTCTTATGTTCCTTTGAGATATCTGAAAATCCTGTTTACTGCTAAGACATGTGATTCCTTTGGTGCTGCTTGAAATTGTGACACCTGTCCAACTATCTACATTACATATGGTCTAGATGTTGTCGAACATAGTAAGATACCGATCATTGATCTGTACTTCCTCTGGTATGTAGACTTTAAATCATCTTCTTTTCTCAACTTGCAACTAGTTTACATAGGAGTGGTAACTAGTTTGCATTGTTCCATTTCAAACCTCTTTAGCATTTCTCTAATATACTTAGTTTGAGAAATAAAAATTCCTTGGTTGATTTGACATATCTAAATACCCAGAAAGAAGTATAGTTCTCCAAGTAATGACATTTCAAATTCATTCTGCATATCCTTTGCAAATTTCTGGTTGAACTTGTCATTAGTACTTCCAAAAACAATATCAACAACATAAATTTCAATTAATAAAATACTACCTTGAGTTACCTTGGTATAGGTTGTTGTTTGTGCTTCCTTCCCATAGTTCGTATGGAGTTTTTTCATTGTTGATTCTGATCATTACTCTGTTTTGAATGTGAACTATTGTATGCACTACATGTGTCCAAAAAATATCTTTCAATTTGGAATCCATTAGCATTGTTCGAGCCATTTCCTGTGTAATTATCATCCCTTATGAAAATGTTTCTTTGTCTCTGAACCAATCTGTGAATCCATGCTCTCGTCCATTGTCATATATTTGTCCAAACCTGCTAAGTGTTCTTACAAATCCATCTCTATCAATACTATCTAAGACTCTACTTGGGCAACTGTCCATAATGCTCACCCATTTATCACTATACTATCATGAAGTCTTGATTAATCTATCAAACTGTACTTCTTCTAGCTTAATGGTCTGGATTTGTCTTCTCAAACTCTGCAAGATGCTCAAAGGATGTTTATTTGGTCTATCACAACTATCGTATAGACTCCCCCTATCTAATATTCATATTACTTGGGAGTCTCTAAGACGGATGGCTCAGACTAATTCCTGCTCTGATGTGTATTCATCATCATCTTCAATGTTAGATTCATCATCATCTTCATTGGTATATTCATCATCTCTTTGAGCTCTAACTTCTTTCTTTCTTTTTGTGGATTCATCTTTCACTACAATCCCTGAAAGTTCAATCTCTTGAACCTGTTTCTTATTTACCTTTCCTTTTATTTCAGTTATTTTCCAAAACTTTATGTATCTGACATCTTTTTTTTTCTCTGTAGAATTTTCTTCATCTCATTTTATTTTGAATCTTGCGATCTCTGGTACCTGGTATTTGTTTACCTATTCTTCCTATTTTCTTATCCATACTTTCTTATATCTGATATTAGCAGGGATGATTTCAAGAATGGAATTTTGTTTTAAAATGTAGAAACCTTGGCGAATCTTACTAATCCTTCATATGCCAACTATAAATGTTTGGCGATATTTTTGTAAAAATATTCAAATATATAAGGATTTTATATAGTTTTTATAAAATTTTGGCGATTTTTAAAGTAAAATAATTTTATCCTATAGAATTTGGGCGAATCATTTTTAAAATAGCGAATCTCATTTTTGGAAAAACCATGGAAAATTAGCTCATGAGCGAAATTTAGCCCCTAAAATCATCCATGGATATTAGTGTTCTCTTTCATGGAAGTATTGATCATGCTTCTACAATCACTAGATATGTGTCCATAATTATGACATTTATAACATTCAATGTTATGTGAGGCCACATAGGCACTTTTTTATTGAACATTTCTTTTATAATCCATGCAATCTTCAACCTTATGTCCAAAATTAGTACAATAAAAACAATGACCATAAAATAAATTTGTATACCTTGGAGTGAATGATCTTCTTTGTGGTGTAGTCCTTCTGAATTTTTTCCTTGACTGATCATGATCATGATTGAATCTTCTTTATGGCTTGAACATGGATGGTCTTCTTGTATATGCATCTTCAATAGTTTTCTTAGATTCTGGTTGTCCGTGATTCTTTCCTTTGTGTACTTCTACATAAGTCTTTATGTTTTCTTCATTCTTCTTTTCTAGCGAACTAAAGTGCTTCTCTTCATTATCTATAACTGTGTAATATACCAGATATAAAATGTATGCAGAACAGAAATAAAATGCTAGTAATGGCAAAATAATAGCAATATAACTAGAACATTCACCACCATAACACTGAAATGATATAAGAATAACAACAAAAATAACACTTTGAATCTGAAAGCAATGTTCATGGGCCTCTTCGAGGGGGAAACCTCTAGTTGAGAAGAGATCTATTACAATAATATCCAAGCTAGGGTTCTCATACCCTCGACTCCTATTTATTCTAAAAATAAGCATCTAGAGGAAGATCCTTCTAGAAGCGGAAGCTTCTATTAGGTCTTCTTACATCCGCCTTATTCTATTTTATTGAAAGGGCTTATTAATATTGACCTTTATTACATCCGAATATATTGTTCTACCTATGTGCAAGTTAGGACCCTAACATGTCCTCCCCCTTAAAAATAGCCTTGTCCTCAATGCTTGAGATGAGGAAATTGATGCAGAATGGTAGCTGGTTCCCAAGTGGCGTATGCTGGANGATCCTTCTTCAGCTAAGTCTGGAAGGTTGGTTTGAATTTGGCACTTAGCTCCAATCACCTTCTTTAAGAATGAAACATGAAAAACAGGATGTAGCTTCGAATGGCTGGGCAAAGCTAACTGATAGGCGACTTGTCCCACACGTTTGAGCACAGTATAAGGACCATAAAATTTGGGTGCTAGCTTCTGACAATGCTCGACCTTGAGGGAAGTTTGCTTGTAAGGTTGCAGTTGAAGAAACACCTAATCCCCTTATGCAAATTGACGTTCAGAGTGACCTTGATTTGCTTGTTGCTTCATGCAATTTTGTGCCATGACCAAATTCTCTTTGAGGGTACGAAGAATAGCCTCTCGAGTTGTAAGTGTTAGGTTAGCTGCCTGGACCTTCGAGGCACCCGGTAAGTATGAGAGAACTGAAGGTGGCTTCTATCTATATACCGATTCAAAAGGAGTCATGCGTGTAGTTGTATAGTATGAAGTGTTGTACCACCATTCAACTAGGGGTAACCATTGAGACCACTGATTTTTCTTTTCCGAGGAAAAAAACCTCAAATATGTTTCCAAACACTTGTTGACAAATTCTGTTTGGCCATCAGTCTAGGGATGATAAGTTGTGCTGAGATGCAATTATGTGCCTTGTATCTTGAATAGTTCTTGCCAAAAATTGCTTCTAAAAGTTGCTTCGCGATCAGAAACAATAGAGTGCAGCATGCCATGAAGCTTGAAGACCTGATCCATGAATATTTGAGCCACCGTGGATGCTATACACAGGTGTTGAAGGGCGCAAAAATGAGCGTACTTGGAAAGGTGATCAACAACCACCATGTTGACGGATTTATTTCCCGATTTGGGTAAGCCATTAATAAAATCCATAGAGATATCCTTCCAAATAGTAGGTGGAATCCAGAGCGGTTGTAGTGTGCTTGGTGATTTGACTATTTATCCCTTGTTGCATTGACACACGTCACATTGAACTACAAAATTACAAATGTCATGTTTCATACCATCCTAGAAAAATGAATGTTTGACCTTGTCATAGGTTTTGGTGAACCCGAAGTGCCCTGTTGTAGGTGTAGCATGAAGCTTAGAAAGTACCATGGATTTAATCTTTGATTGTTTACTTAAATGTAGATGACCTTTGTATCGAAGTTCCTCATGGAGCCAAGAGTACCCTGGGGAAGCTGGAGCATTGGACTGCAATTGCTGGATAAACTACAAACTTTTGGGATCTTGTAGCCATTCTTGGCGAACGAGTTGGAGCCAATATGGTACAATGAATGAAAGAGAAAAAAGGGATCCTTCATCTTCATATTTTCGGGAAAGTGCATCCACAACCAAATTTTCTTTGCCTTTCTTATAAATGATATCATAATCATATCCAAAGAATTTAGTCACCCATTTTTGTTGTTCTGGGGAGTAAATGCGTTGTTCCAGAAAATACTTGAGTCTTTGATGGTCTGTCTTAATTTGGAACCATTGCCCCAATAGATAAGGACACCACAGATCCATGGCATGCAGAATAGCCAACATTTCCTTTTCATAGATGGATTTGCCCAGATTTCCTTCAGACAATTGCTTGCTGGTAAAGGTCAAAGGTCGACCCTCTTGCATAAGGACAACACCAATTGCTTTCCCTAAGGCATCACATTCCAACACAAAGGTTTTTGTAAAATCGGGAAGGGAAAGGATTTGAGTGGTGCACATGGCCATCTTCAAGGTTTGAAAATATTGAGCAGCGGCTGGAGTCCAAGTGAAAGAGTTATTTTTTAGGAGAGCAGTGAGAGGTGTTGCAATCTTCCCATAATTCTTAACAAACTTGCGATAATATCCTGTTAAGCCAAGAAATCCATGCAATCTCTTAAGAGTCTTTGGGTGAGGTCAATCTTTCATAGCTTCAATCTTTTTAGGATCCACCCTGACGCCATCTTTGCCAACCAGATGACCCAAGTATTCTACTTCTGAGGCACCAAAAACACATTTAGATTGTTTCAGGAAAAGTTGGTGCTGAGAGAGTAGATGGAGAACTCGATCCACATGAACAACATGGTATGTCCATGTTTTTCTATAGATGAGGATATCATCAAAGAAAACTAAGACAAAATGGTGGAGAAAAGGATGGAAGACACGATTCATGAGGCTTTGGAAGGTGGAGGGGGCATTACACAAGCCAAAGGGCATGACCAAAAACTCATATTGGCCCTCATGAGATCTAAAGGCAGTCTTGGGAATATCTACCTCTTTCATACGTATCTGGTGGTAGCTTGAACGAAGATCTAGTTTAATGAAGAATTGGGCGCCACTCAATTCATCCAAGAGGTTATCAATGATAGGAATGGGGAATTTTCCTTTGATGGTAAGTTTGTTGAGGGCACGGAAGTCAGGACACATTCACCAAGAACCTTTTTTCTTCAGGACCATGACCACAGGAGATGAATAGTGTCTCGTACTAGGGTGGATAACGCCTACATTAAAGAGTTCCTGGACCATTTTCTCAATTTTATATTTTGGGAAAAGGGGTGATGATACAGATGGATATTGGAAGAAAGGCTTCCTAGTACAAGGGGAATGGAATGATGATGAACACAATGGGAAGGAGGGAGGCCATGGGTAGTGGAAAAGACCAATTGATGTTTAGAAAGGATGTCTTGGAGGTCTTGTGGTACCGAGGGTGTCTTTGTTGTTTGTATGGCATGGAGTTGGGTGATAACACTAGAATGACCCTTTTTGAGCATCTTTTCCATGCGATGGGAACTAATGATCTCAGGTGAACCAGCTGTGATGCCTTGGAACTTATGTTGGTGGCCCTCCTAGTCGAATTGCATGGTTAAGTCTTTAAAATCTATGAGAATGGGACCCAAATTCCTTAGCCACTCTGCACCCAGCATAATGTCACAACCTCCCATGTCGATAACAAACATATGGGATTTCAGATGGTAGTCACCAATTTGGAGATGCACATTTTCACAATTCCCTCCACATTTCATGGAACCACCATTGGCAATAATGATTTGGAAATTATTGATGGCATGGATGTAGCAATGAGTTTCTTGGGCAATGCGGCTATGAATAAAATTATGGGTGCTTCCACTATCAACCAGAATGATGACCTTCCGATGCTTGATATAACCGATTATCTTGAGGGTTTGGGGAGTGGAGAAGCGAGTGAGAGAATTGAGGGAAATGACTGGTTCTACCTCGGGAGGGTTTGAGGGAGGGGTTATGTCAGTGGATTCAAGTGATTCAGACATAGATGGGGTTTCTTCATCTTCTTTCGAAATCTCCTCGGAGATGGCCATAAAAATATTTCTTTCTTTACACTTATGGCCCGGGAAATATTTGTCATCACAGTTATAACAAAGGCCATTCTTGTTGAGCTTGATGATTTTACCTTCTCAATGCAACCACTTCTTCTTCAAGCTTCTCAACCTATTCTTCTTTCTTCATTATGTAAGACTTCATGACTTCTTCTGTTCTTTTCACTTCTCCAAGATGAATTTTTAATGTGATTATTTCTTTTTCAATTCCTTGACCAAAATCTACCTCAAGTTGGTTTAGATCATTAGTTATTTTCTTAATATCATCTGTCAATATCTTCTCTCTCATTTATTCTTCTTCCTTGTGTGCTGATAGGTTTGCTTCTAAATACTACTTAAGATATTGAAGATTTTCTTCGATATTTCTGGCTTCTTCTAGTTGAGTTCTTAAGTTCTCGATGACATGTTGGGGCTCTTCAAAAATGCGAACACTTTCCTTTTGTTTCATCAGTTCTTTCTTGAGTGACATATTTTCTTCTCTTAGTTCATCTAAAGCACTAGTCAATTCTACTTCATAATTGTCTTCCTTTTCAATTAGTTTTTCTGTCTCCTTTCCTTCATGGAATTCTATTTCAAAATGTTCACGTTTTTCACAATTAAATAAAAACACCATACCTCTGGTGATTATGTACTCTTCATCTTCTAAGTCTATTTGACATGGTGAACATAATTATTCTTGATATGTATCTACATGTTCTTTGGAATTTTTTGAATATGCAATGGGTAAATAATATATGTCATGTAAAATATCCCAAATTTCTTTAGTTGATGAACATTTACCAACCTTTTCTCTTACCAGATTAGGTAATCCTTACTAGATGAAATCCATTGCTATTTTTTTATTCTTCTTCAATTCCTTCTTGGCTGCAGTCTTTTCCCTTTTTGAACTATCATATCTTGTAACAACTGATAGAAAAATATAACTCCCCTATGCCTGTAAAAATACTTTCTTCCTTCTGCTCCACATCTCATACTTTAAACCATTCTAGCCATTAAACATTGGTACTTCCTTCTCAGAATAATTCATGATCTCCTTCCAGTGGTTAAATTGTTTCTTGAAGGAACCTACTATGATACCAATTGTTGGATTACTGAGAGGGGGGGTGAATCAATAATAAAGCAATTTAATCCTTTTTCACCATAAAATGAAAGTGTCATAACAATGTAGCATTATCATCCCATAGTTGCAGAGTAAATAAACAATGAACAAATGAGAAATCATACACATACACAT
>JASDQU010101608.1:586399-603353 GCA_032191745.1 Picea mariana | reverse complement strand
CAGCACCTAAGGCCATTAGGTATGTTCTCATTCTAACCTTCCAAAAGGAAAAATTTGTTCCATCAAACATAGGAGGCTTACTGGTTGAAGTCCCTTCATGACTTGTCATGTTTAAGCTTACAGATCTACCTTTAAATAAAAGGAACCTGCTCTAATACCAATTGTTGAAATTACTAAGACAACTGAGAGGGGGGGGTGAATCAGTTGTTACTATGCTTAAACAATATTAACAATAAAGCCATTTTTTTTTAATCTTTCTCCAAGTGACCATCAATATTATACAATATATGAACAACATAAATAATGAGCATCACTCACACATAAGATATACACAGAGATAGATTTTCACGAGGAAACCCATAAAGAGAGAAAACCTCTTCTTCTTCGAAATGATAGACAAACTTTTAAGTTATGTACATCATCTATAATTGAGCACCAACTCAATGTGAAGCTACTACCTCTGTTTTACAAGCTCCAACTTGTTTGAGAGCACCAACTCTCTGGTTTGTCTAGCACCCACTAGAAGGAAGCACCAGCTCCCTGAGTATTCCAGCACTAACTGGATGGAAGCACCAACTTCCAGTTACACAAGCTCCAACCTGTATAACAGAGAACACTTGTTCTCCCTTGCACCACCCTGCCACCCTGGTTTCTTTGGCTGCAACCAGATGGCAGCTACAACTCCCTGTGTTCAAGCACCCACTTGAACCTCTGAGGACAACAGTCCTCCCTAGCACCTCCCTACCACCCTTATTACAAATAAATGATTGAATAACCAACACACAAATAAATCAATTCTTACCACTTCTTCATTGTTCTGCAATTCTTCTCTGCTACACTATTCTTCTGCTCTGTTCATATTTGGCTTGACTTGCTGTATCTGTCTATCTGTTCTTTCTCTGTCCTTCTCTTGCTCTTTGATATGTGCACATTCTGCTCTCTTCACCTTTTCTCTTCTGTTCAGCTTATGTTCCTTATCTCTGAGCATTCTTCACACTGCACATACTGTAGTTTTATCTTTCTACAGTTCAACTCATTTTTCAGTCAGAACAGCCACACCTACCCCATCACTGCCTGTTTCTTTTATTCACTACATCCCATCAATAACCCCTCAAACCCTAGGACAATGCTTTGGCCAACTGAAACACCAACCGTCCAAGAATTATGAATTAGTTTTGCTAACTGAACCGTAACTGATCAATTAACTATGAGGTGAAATAGTAGCCCTCCAATCATATTCAAGTTCACCTGCACCGTTGGATTAAATGATGAGTCTCGTGCCTATTTTGCAATTTGGCATTTCGGCATTTCGGCATTCCTTGTGATGAGATAACTTGACGCTCCATGTCGCGATCCCCGAAACTCCGAAAAAAGGAGCTTAGCTTCACTAGCTTCGATCATTTCGGCATTTCGCATTTCGGCATTCCTTGTGATGAGATATCTTGACACTCCATGTCGTGATCCCTGAAACTCCGAAAAAGAGCTTAGTTGTTAGCGCCTTTCGCAATTTCGCATTTCAACATTTCGTGATTTCGCATATCGCAAGTTCGAGAGATTAGGGAACCCCGTTCCTTTGACTTTCCAGTCAGCGAAATGACAATCTTTCGCCATGTGTCCTATGGACCCAATGGTCCAGATCTTATTGTGATTTAGAAACTTCACGGGCCTTCGTCGTGTCTGATCAATGGTCCAGATCAATCCTTGATCTGACGGCTAGGATTATTTTGTAATTTTGCATATCGCGAGTTCGAGACTCCTATGGTGAAGTGTTTCGACACTTGACTCCTCCAACTCTCGGTATCTGAAACTCCGAAACGTCGTGGTTTCATGGGATTTCGGTGTTTCACATTTCGCAACTTTGGGACTCATGTGGTGAAGTGTTTCGACACTTAAATCCTCCAACTCCCGGTATCCGAAACTCCGAAACGTCATGGTTTCGTGGGATTTCGACGTTTTTCATTTCGCGATTTCGAGACTCCTATGGTGAAGTGTTTTGACACTTTCAACTCCCAGTATCCGAAATTCTAATTTCTCGGTCTACGAAACTCTGAAATGGAGTGTGTCTGTTTCAGGAAAATACTCTACCTTCTGTCTCTAAATTTTCGATTTCCCGGTCTGTGAAACTCTGAAATGGAGTGTGCCTATTTCAGGATTTTCTGCAATGCGATCATCGTTGCGTTGTTGATCTTGCCGCCACTTTCTCTTGTTCATCATCGTCGGGCTGAGCTTGCCATCAATGACAAACAAATACTCTGCCTTCTGTCTGCCCGTAATAAATATGCCAACATCACCTTCCCTTTGAAATTTGGCTTAGATATCCTTTGGTTACCTCAATCACCTGTAGCTATTCAATATGCTCAAGTGTGATTTAAATGAGAGAGCCTTGCCTCTTATTTATACTTTCATGTAGCTTCCTTAGAAGCATCTTCTAGACCACTTTGTCCACATAGTCACCTATGTCCAACTTTGCCCAAATTGCCACTTGTCCATATATCCAATAGCCACTTGACTACTTAACCTATTTTCCTCATTTTAGGGTTAACCTTCTTCTAACCACTTTCCATAATTAGAAAGTTCTTTGTTTACTTTATTATTTAAATAATCCTCCTTGACTTTGTCACTTCACTTTATTATTTAAATAATCCTCGTTGACTTTGTCACTTCACTTTACTATTTAAATAATTTCTTCTTTGCAAGCACTTTGACTTCTTTGACCTTTTGGGGCTTCAAGCCAACATATGAGGGTCATCCAACTTCATAAGGCCATAACTCTCAAACCGTGAGGAGTTATGTGACGTTCCACATACCACCAGAAATGGCATGACATGTACTATCCATCTAGAATAGTCTTACCTACAAATGTATCAAAACTCATACCATTATACATAAAACAAACTTGGGTCCAATACCCAAATATTTTTGCTATCGAAATTCGCTACGGGACTTTCTTCAAGGGTTGACATCAATGACAACCAACCCAATTAATCAAAAAACATCACATTTACCCCAAAGAAAGCATTAAGGGTCGATGCAGCTTGATTTACATTTTCCTTAGGGTTTGGATTTGCTTTCTATTTGATGTTTCTTTCAGATGTGTCTTGGCTTGCTCCCAATCCCTCTCCTTTTCGCTTTGTCATCCTTTTCTCAATAGCTTTAGTATTGTGACTATAGTAATAATCTCCAACAACCATAACAACACATTCAATTGTCAATCCTGGAGATGTAAGTGAAAGACTACCTGGGATAGTTGCTAGGGGAGTACACTCTTCCAGTGGAATTGTGACCATACTAGCATTAGTGTCTATTACTACAACTGTGTTCAATTTCTCGAGTCCTTCCTCCTGGAATTTATCATCCTTCTCCTTTCCTTCCTTATCTTGAATGTCCATAAGCGTTCATTCCTCGTCTTCCTTCTCCTTCATCTCAATCTCTTTATCTGCTAGAGTTATGTTTTTTTCCCTAGGGTTACCTGGCTCTTCTCCATTTCCCTCTGAAATTAGATCTTTACCTTTATTCATCTCAACATGTTTCTTCTCTGCTTCTTCTTTCTTTATCTGTTGGTACTTCTCCTCAACTTCATCTTCTTTCCTTGATATTTCTGCCTCTTTCGACTTCCTTTCTAATTCCATGGCCTCTTGTTTCTCTTTATCTTGTTTGAGTAATGTTTTGAACTATTCTTTCACCAAAACTCTGTATGCATCTTCTTCTTTGTGAAGTTGTTCTTTGGCTAACTCAATCGATATTCTACCTAATACTTCTTTGAAATACAAGGATCCTCGGAAGATATCCTCGACATTGTTATCACATGAAAATTTGCACTTCGTCAAATCCCTCGGCCTCTTGGTGTTTTTGCAACGGTTTTATTTCCCCTCATCAATCCTTAATCAACTTCGCTAGCCTTGAAAACCTTGTGTTGTGTTGAGTAAGTTTATCTTTGTCATAAAACCTCCAACTCTTTTGTCATTTTTGTCGAACCTCTCATTTCCTTGCATCCAAGTTTGTCAAAGTTCTAAATTTTGATGTCAAGGTCTACTATGCTTTCTCAATCTATTTCCAAGTCCTTTAAGACAAAATGCCTTTCTTTAATAAATTGAGCCTCATTTATTTCTATATAAAAGGGGAAATTTAATATTTGATAATATCATTTTAAAATTATATTAAAAATATTTCCTATGCATCTATTCCGGTTCTTTATGACAAAATGTCTTTCTTTAATAAATTGAGTCTCATTTATTTCTATAAAAAGGGGAATTTATTATTTGATAATATCATTTTCTAATTATTTCAAATAATTAGAAAATGATATTTTAAAAAAATAAATGTTTTTTATTTATTTAAAAAGAAGACCATATCATGTTTTATATGAAAATGTTGGCCCTATACCCATCAGGCATCATAGCCCGACAAACAAGCTCAATGCTCGAATCTACACCAAGTCACCGCAAAAGCGCCTAGTCACCAATGCAGAGCTCCGACGAACCCACGAGTCTGCACCTTTATGCACGCCACGTCCAAGTAAGGTATAAACACTGGCTTCTATAAACAATTATATTACTTTATCCCTGAGCAATGTGGGATATATCCCATATCTAAAAAAAGCGCTCAAAGATAAGCATGTTGCAAGCAAAGCCAAATGCCAATTTTAAAGGGAGAGTGCTCGGGTATAAAAACCAGTCGTTGCCAAGAGCCTGGAGCCGAGGCCAATTGTTGAGTAGAGTGCCCACACCTGTCAACTGCCAAAGAGCGACCAAATGTTAAGGCGCAGGTTCAGATATGAATCAAATAATAAACTTGTTGTTATCCTAATGTAACTAATTCTTTTTTTGGTAGATTAGTTAGGCTCGACTCCTTTAGCATGGGAGTAGTCATTTTGTATATATTTTATGAAATTGATGAAGGAAATTGGGGTTGGCAAGAGCGTAGAAGAGACATTTTTTGGGGCATTTTGTAATTTTCCGAATTTTACAGAAATATCAGTGCAAAAGTATAGAGCTACTTTTATCGGGGGATCTTGTGATGGTGGTCTGAAGTATGTGTCTTTCTTTATGTATGTGTCCTCTTGTTGTATTTTTCATTTCATCTGTAACCTGCAAATATACTTGATTGGAAATTAATGGTTTGGAATGCATTTGGTTCTGATGATCTAAATCAAGCAATTGAGTATTTTAATTTTCTCTAAAACACAGTCAGAATTCATCCTAGTTGATGTTGTGAATGTACTTATTTGTTTTTTCTCTTCTTCCATTATATTGCAATGATATTTTGACTGAAAGGCCATCATCTACCTAGCCTCTTATTCCTTGATAGCTTTAAAACTAGTCACTGATACTTCTCATTGCACTAAAATTGACTCCATGCCCAATGGTTCCTTTTTACCCCTGTCATCAACTCATTAAACTCACTCATTCACTAAAGACCTAGCCATTAAATTCATTGAATATTTATAGGAGAGAGCCCTCTCTGGGTTGGAAGGGATAGATTCCAACCTGCAAGTTGTTCTGTGGTTACCTCTATGACTTTCCTTTCACAACCAGGAAAATTACGGAGTGATAACATTTTGGCACCTTTGTCGGGGAGCGAAAGGATCCATTTTCCCCGAGAGAGAATGACAAAGAATCATTAAGTCCTAGATCTGATTTCTGATGGTGAACATAGGTCAAACATAAGGTGGTTTTGTACCATTCACTTGGAAACTCCAATTATGCTTCAATCAGATTCAAAGACTCCACTGGAGGACAAGCTCATTTGACAGAAACATGGAGGAACAAAGGTCCAGGTATCAAAGTATAATTTTTTTCCAAGACATCTTACTTATTTTCATCAGTTACTTTGTATGTTTTCCTAAAATCATCAAAAGAATCTTCCATTGCTTTCTTCATTTAGATGATGACCATAAATATGTATTTGTATATCCTTTTATTAAAGTTGCATAACCTTCTTCTTGTATTGTTGATCTTGAACAAGATCCTATTGATGACCATATTCAATCTGATAAGCCTCGAGAGATCAAGGATGATATTTCACCTTCTGTGCATAGTCTCATACCCTCCAAGATCCTTGACAGATATGGGCCTCTTAAACTACCTTCTATCCTTTGTGATTTTCCAGCAAAGCATTATAAGTACCTAGCTACGTTTGATGGAGAACTTGAGAAGCTTTCGGATGAAAATCACATCCAAGATTTTGAGCACTTCACAGATTTTTTTGAGATTGAATATGTTGATGTTTAAATGAGAGCCTTTTCTTAATCACTGCAAGGGGATGTCAAGGAGTGGTTTAGACACTTACAGCACAAATCCATCAGCTCATGGGAGGAATTGAAAGATGTTTTTCTAAAATTATGGGGTGAGAGAAAGTCTTTGGATCAGTACCTTTCTGAGTTCAGTGCCATGAAGAGACGGAATAATGAAATAGTCTTTGTGTTTAATAGGAGGTTTTCCAGTTTGTATTATAAGATGCTTAAAAGGATCCAACCCTCTGAAGTTGCTTCCATGCTCAATTATACAACAACCTTCCATCCATACCTATATTTTATTCTGATGGAGAGGAGGTCTACTAACTTGCAACAAATGTTTAACGATGCACGGGAAGTGGAAGATAACCTTCAAGCATGTAGAAAATTTTCATACCAGATTGAGGATGAGGAGTTGGATGTTGAAGAATATGAGAGTGAACATGAACAAAAAAAAGTTTATTTGAATTTTGAGCAGAGGGTTAATAAGATCATACATTTTCTTGAAGTTTTTAACGCTCATGTTTTTGCAAAAGATTATATTCCACCTATTGAAGAAGAAGTTGCTGGCCCAAATTGTTTTGTCGTTGATTTGAATTTTGATCCCTTTCACCATGAGCAAAGAATTGATTACACCATGATTTTTTTCAAAATTTTCAATGAAGAATGTCATGAAAGTGAGTCTGTAGATCGGAATGAGGAAGAGAAAGTTGTTGTCCCAATTTTCATGTTTGATGACATTGTAGAGTTTTCTGATCTGCCTAAATATGATGAATATGACAATGATTATGATCTTGAATCTCTAGAGCAGCCTGTTGCATGTTCTCCATTAGGAAATGATTCTTTTCAGCAGTTTAAGGAAAGAAATCAGCGTGCATATTCCAATTATGATAATGATGAACATGAGGAATGTAGCAAATCAGATGAAGGAAACACTCTGCCCTTGTGCATTTCTTCATTCCAATTGTTGAAGGAGAATTTTCACAGTGTTATAAGGAAACAATCTTATCATGTGTTCCACGACCCTGTAGCATGTCATTTGGAGGATTTATGTAGTCAAAGTTTGCATTCATTGGTCAATTGTTAGTCTGAAAGTGAAAATGATTATGAGCTCGTGTCAAAACCAGCCATGTCATTTTTTCCAACAAGGGTTTCATTGCAGCAATTTACTAAAGATTTTCAACCCTTTTATGACAATCAACAGTTTAAATTACTTGGAAGCAAGAAAGCAGATGAAGAGGTGGATTCATGGTATGTAAACCACCTGGAGTAGAGTCACAATATGTTGGATGAGTTGGACATCAATTTTCATTCATTTCATGATCCTTTTGCATCATGCTTGCATACAGTAAACAGTCCTAAGGTTTCATATTTTATTAAATTTCAATTTGTTTGCAAGTTCTCAGATGAGTTGCCATTAAGTAGGTCTTTCGTTTTTCTCTTGAAGAAATGCATGCAAGGATTTCAACCAGTGGACAAAGTGTTTGCATCATTGCACTAGGTCTTTGATTTCACTTAATCGAGCAACTCATGATTCGGTTAGTAGGTGGGAGTATTTTGAATAAGCTCATGTTTGAGCATATTTTCAGCAGTGTGCAACTTGTTTTCATTCTTAGTTTGTAGTTTGCAATCAGTAGTGTGCAGTAGCTTCAGTTTGGATTGCAGTTTGGTTTCAGTTAAAGAGAAGGTCACAGGTCAGAGCAGATTGCAGTCTTCGAATTGGGAACAACCCAATGGATCATGCACCTGGTCAGCGGGTTATTTGCAGCCTCGTAGGGAGGACACCATCCCCATTGGAGCCAATGTTATCACATGTAAATTTTCACTTCGTCAAATCCCTCAACCTCTTGGTGTTTTTGCGACAGTTCTGTTTCCCCTCATCAATCCTTAGTCAACTTCACCATCCTTGAAAACCTTGTGTCATGTTGAGTAAGTTTATCTTTGTCATAAAACCTCCAACTCCTTTGTCATTTTTTTCAAACCTCTCCTCTCCGTGCATTTGTCATTTTTTTCAAACCTCTCCTCTCTGTGCATCCAAGTTTGTCAAAGTTCTAAATTTTGATGTCAAGATCTCCTATGCTTTCTCAATCTATTCACAGGTCCTTTATGATGAAATGCCTTTATTTTATTAAATTGAGCCTCATTTATTTCTATAAAAAGGGAAATTTAATATTTGATAATATCATTTTAAAATTATATTAAAAATGGGTTGTATTTATTAAAAAGGAATACCATATCCTGTTTTATATAAAAATATTGGCTCTATACCCATCGAGCATCAAATCCGGACACACAAGCTCAATGATCGAATCTACACCAAGTTAGTGCCCAAGCACCAAGTCCCCAAGGCAGAGCCACAACGAACCCACGAGTATACACCTTTGTGCACAACTCTTCAAGGTATCGGCTTATATAAACAATTACATTACATTCTCTATGGCCAATGCGGGATATATCCCATATCTAAAAAAAGCGCTCAAAGATAAGCGTGCTGCGAGCAAATCCAAATGCTAATTTTAAAGGTAGATTGCTCGCGTATAAAAACCAGTTGTTTCCAAGAGCCCGGAGCTTAGGCCAATTGTTGAGTAGAGTGCCTACACCTTTCAAATGATAAAGAGAGACCAATTGTTAAGGCACAAGTTCATATATGAATCAAATGATAAAGGAAAACATTGACATCACATTTCATTATAACAAGATTTAATCCAGACTACACTCATGAAATTAAATTCAAGCTCTGCTACTCTAAAGCATTTGGAGTTTTGAGATTAAGAGAAAAGGTCAATATTTTGAAGGGAGGAAATGGTTCCTGAGCTTAGCATCGTCAGTTGGAATGAAAGTATAACAATCAGCAATCTTCAGACATTTTGCAGTAATCAGAGAAGAGAAGAAAGGTTCAAAAAAGTACTCGTTGTGAAAGTGTTAAAGCAAGCAGTTTTGCATCGAACTCTCTTGCTACACTACGAAAGTGACAAAGAGTACCAGATCAATGCTTGAATTGAACTCCAGTTATATCCAACTGTCTCTCATGGTCTACATAAGCTTCTAGGTTCGATGGCGTCTTGATAAAGATGCATATTTTCAAGATTGTAAATACTGTAATGTATTTAATGTGATCAAACTGATCCCTATTTCCTAGCAAGTAGTTCTAAACTTGTTGTTATCCTAATGTAACTAAGTCTTTCTTTGCTAGATTAGTTAGGCTTGACTCCTTTAGCATGGGCGTAGTCATTGTGTATACATTTTATGAATTTGATGAAGGAAAGGGGGGTTGGCAAGAGCGTAGAAGAGACATTTTTTGGGCATTTTGTAATTTTTCGAATTTTAAAGAAATATCAGTGCATAAGTATAGAGCTACTCTTATTAAGGATTCTTGTGATGGTGGTCTGAAGTATTTGCCTTTCTTTATGTATGTGTCCTCTTGTTTTATTTTTCATTTCATCTATAACCTGCAAATATGCTTGATTGGAAATTAATGGTTTGGAATTCATTTAGGTCTGATGCTCTAAATAAAGCAATTGAGTATTTTAATCTACTCTAAAACATAGTCAGAATTCATCCTAGTTGATGCTCTGAATGTGGTTTTTTTTTTCTCTTCTTCCATTATATTGCAACGATATTTTGACTGAAAGGCCATCATCTACCTATCCTCTGCTTCCTTGATAGCTCTAAAACTAGTCACTGATAGTTCCCATTGCACTAAACTTGACTCCATGCCCAATGGTTCCTTTTCACTGCTGTCATCAACTCATTAAACTCACTCATTCACTGAAGACCTAGCCATTGAATTCATTGAATATTTGTAGGAGAGATCCCTCTCTGGGTTGGAAGGGCTAGATTCCAACCTAAAAGTTGGTATGTGGTTTCCTCAGTGACTTTCCTTTCACAGGCGGGAAAATTATGTAGTGATAACAAGCATAATTGACCTTGTGGACTATTTGTTGTACTATATTCATAGCCTTTATATGCTCATATATTATATTTTGGGCATCATGTCCTTTCTCATTTCCAGTACATAAACATATATGTTTTAGAACTTCAGCTTCATTTTTAGCATGTTTCTTATTCAATAGGGAGTATTGTCCTATGTGTAGAGGGAAATTTGGCTAATAGATTTTATTTTTCTCTAATAAGTATGCAATGACCCCATTTTTTTATGTCTTCTAGGCTACTTCTCTGACCAACAACTTGTCAGGAACATATTTGGGCAACAAATGAGGTGGCCCTCTGGCTCCAAATATCCTGGCATAGGTGTAGTATTTCTTCATGTACCAATCTCTTATCCCCTTTAAAGCTTTGATGGCCTCTGGGGATATTCGGTGTGCATGAAACCGGAAAATTACTTTGTGTAAAGGATCTAGGAAGTTATCACATATATCATATAGGTTTTATTTACATTTCACCTCCCAGAGCTGAGAATTGTACACATGAATTGGGGGGGTGGCTTTGATTCTAAGCCTAGTTTTGATGGAAATATCATGTTGGCATTGATGTCAACATGAAGAAACCATAGTAGAGTATGACATGGAACTGCAGTAAAAGTTACATGAATACTGAGTTATAGGAATGTAGTGGACTACAGAAATAAAGGGGATCGCATGGTCGCGCGCTTTAAAAGAATGAAATAATGAAAATGAAAGAATGAGACAATTTCAATTACTACATTGGTCGAGTTGAGTTTGATAGTGACTATATATTATGTTGAGACAAGATCGTGATGAACAGAATTAATACTAATGAGTCTCCCTCTTGAATACTTTCTCATGCACTATCATTTCAAAGTGTAGTCGAAGGGAAATTTGTTCATGCAACACCGAGAACCCTTCAAACCCAAACAATTTGTTCATCATTTCTTGCCAGGTCGAAGTTGGAAGACCCTTCAAACCCAAACAATTTCCAGCAACCACCAATGGTTAGATCCACTAAGGTAGTCAATTGTTGAATAAATTGTCATTGATGTCAAAGGTTAGTAAGTGATCAAATATATGTCAAAGTTTAGTAAGTGATTAAATATAAATGTGACCTCGGTATCACTTTAATAAATACAAAAGTGAAAACGGAGTTTATACAAAAGTGGAAATGAAAGTGGATTAAATATAAATATGACTTTAATAAATAAGAAAAGTTGAAAAGTTAGGTGGAAGTGGAGTTTACGTAAGAGAGGAGTAAATATGAAAGTGGAATAAAGAAAAAGGTAAAAGTGAAATTGGATTAAAGAAAAAAGGTAAAAGTGAAATAACACATTGTATTTGTAAACCATGGTGGTATTTACCTATGGTGAGGTAAAAAGTGAATTAAATCATGATAGTCAAAATATATTGACCCAATTGAAAACGTGACTAAACGATCTAAAAGGAACAACGGTTCATTGACATTGTATTAATTAAAATAGTTTGATTAATATCTTATATTGAAAAGGCACATACTTATAATGAAAAGATACATTCCTATATTCAAGAGGTGCAATTGTTCAGCTGTACATGACCATTGGAAGACTATATAAATGGAAATTATTGTTGAAAGAGGGTGTGTCTCTAGAATTGAAATCTAAAGATCAATAACAATGTCAGAGATCGAGAAAGTAAATGAAGATATGCAACTGAAGACAAAGAAGATTATGAAGATTTGAAGATTGAAGTACTTATCAAAAAAATGGAGGTTGGGTGGTGCTAGGGTAGGTTGGATCCTGCAAAAGAGGTTGTAGCCTCCTTCTAGTTGAAGCTAGTAAAACAAGGTGTTGCAACATATTTTCAGTTATAGTTGAAGAAACTAGGGAGTTGGTGCTTCCTTCCATTCAGTGCTGGTAAAATCTAGAGGGGTTGCAACCTCCTTCTAGTTGGTGCTAGTAAAACAGGAAATTGGTGTTTCCTTTGAGTTGGAGCTCATAAATTAAATGTAATATTTATTAAAAATAAGAAGAACATTTGTTTTTTGGGGGTTTTCCATGTTAAAATTATGTGTATTGTACCTTTCTATTGATCATTTGTTTTGATTTGATAAAATTAATAATGAAGTGGTTTTAAATTGTGGTAAAAGGATAATATTTCTTCACCCCCCCCCCTCAGTATAAAAAAATATTCCAACAATTGGTATCAGATCGGGTTCGTTCATCATAGTCTAATCACTGGAACGAAGATTCTAAGAAACCATAATGGATCCGAAAAGATCTTTTAAAGACTATGGTTAAGTTGTTAAAGCATGAGCTCATTAACCATTTAGGAATTGAAGAAAGAGGAAGAATAAATGATATAACATGGCAGCCATAATAAGATATGAAGATCTGAAAGTAAGCACAAATAATCAGCAAACCATAAACAACAAAGTTGTTAACGAAGTTCAGCAATATCGCCTATGTCTCCGGGCTTTTGTCTCAGTGGGTGAGGCTTTCTTATTTCTCTTCAAAGCTTCAAAATTACATCATAAAAGTGTCAAATGGATTACAAAATGGTCTGGTTGTGTTATTATAGACCTCAAGAACCTAACACAACTGACAACACTGAAAACGGTTGAGCGAAGCTCCCAGAAATGGCCTGCAAAGTTGCTCTCCTCAATGGCATAATGTCTTTGGCTTCACAATTCTTCATCATTTCTCCTCCTATGAACCTGTGCAATACTGAAATGAACCTTTGGTTTAAATAGATTTGAATTTTTCAACAACCTCCCAAGATCTTGCCTCAAAAAGGGCTCTAGATCCTCCAATAATGGACAAAATCTCCCAAAAACAGTTGAAATAACCATAAAAAATCATAATCTATGGTCAAAAACCCACAAATTGACAAATATTGGGTTAAGCCCCCAAGAGTAGGGTACACGCTCTTTTACCTAGTCATATGGGTATGCATGTGTCCTTGGGCTGGGATGGCGTGTGCTAGCCCCACGGTCTTGGCTCCTGGTCCTGCACACATGGTCCATGTGGCCATGGCCTATACTCCCACGTGCCCCAACTACTCGCAGCTCCTGGTTCCTAGCCCCTGGTTGGACGAGGTTGGCCCCCGCCGATAGGGGCTTATCCCAAACCACACTAACCAACCAACTTAAATAGCATTTCCTCCCAATTGCTAACAAGAAACATCATCCGCCATTCTGGTTAGCCTAGGGAGTTAGGTCGTTGGCGCCCATGGAGGTCGGGGGTTTGAATCCCCAGAACGTTATAACAAATTGTTTATCCAACATATGAAAAATCTGGGGTGCCACGTGGTGCCCTCTGATTAGGCCACGTGTCACCCTATAATTGTTTCATACCACACCATCAGCAACACAGTCAGCGTCTAGTCAGACTGCCACATCATCGTCATACAGCCATGTCACATGGCCAGCCATCCTACCATGTCACCGTCATACAACCCTATCACCTACCATGTCATATGCCATACAACCACATGTCATGCCATGTTAGCATCCATACAACTGAGATGTCATCCATACTACCACGTGTCAGCCCGTCAGTGGGCCACATCATGTATGGACTGCCATGTGGCATTCGTACAGTGACACGTATCAAATCCATACAGGTGCCAAATCAGCCCAAAAACATAGAATCTAAGTGACACGTGTCACCTCCTGGTGATGACATGTCAGCATGTTGACTTCATCATGACATCATGCTGATGTAACCTGTCGTATTACTGAAGTCAGCATTGACTTTGACCAGTTGACGTTTTTATCTGTTTGGAAATTTGATCAGAACGTGATAAATTTCGCATACGATGTCCGTTTGAGGAAAATATTATATGGCTGAAATCAGCACGACAAGATGGACACAATGGCACTAGTTTCGTCTGATTTCGAGAACTTTTATTTGTAGGGCTTCGTGGATCGATTTTGGATCACACCTCCCCACTAAGACCTATTGGTCCTCCAAAAGGGTACTAACCAGTCATCAAGTGTGGATAGGCCACCCCACTTGTTTTATGTCTTTAAACTATGTCCTGTGCACCTGTCTTATCAAGATCAACTGCAATACAACCATGACAACTGACAACATATTGTTAGCCACTTATACTCTGTCACATCTTATTGAAGCCATTACCATCCATGTTGAAAACATTAGCAATTATAACATTAGAAATATGACTGCAAATGAGCTAATATATTTGTAGTACTTGCATGAGATTAGCTTATCTTGAAGCAAAGTATCATTGAAATTCCATTCCACAACCATCTCAAATATGACTGCAAATGAGCTAATATATTTGTAGTACTTGCATGAGATTAGCTTATCTTGAAGCAAAGTATCATTGAAATTCCATTCCACAACCATCTCATGTTCATGCTTAAGATCAGTTGCTTGATTTGGCACAATTATAGGTGTGTTGATTGCATGAGCTTCCTTCCTTAATTGTTCCATTGTTTGAAGAGATTGATTTTCTTTTAAGTGATGAGCATGTACAACATATTCATTGCCTTCTTTGATTAAGTGATATTGATTTTGTTCGTAGAAGATTGCTTTGCGATCATACAAATAAGGATTGCCTAAGACCATTCCACATTCATTGAGTGGCACCACATCACATGTTACCTCATAGAGAAATTTTGATGAAATTGAAAACTTTAAAGTGCATTGCTTTGTAATGTGCAATTTATGATTGTTGCTTATCCATTTAAGTGAGTAAGGTTTATGATGCATCTGAGTGTTTAATCCCAATTGTTTAACCACTTCCTCTAAAATAAAGTTAGATTGAGATATATTATCTATAAATGTGTCGACCTAAGTATGCTTCATTATGACCCTTATGTGAAACAATTTACGTCTAGAATCAAATCCGTCACCAATTATACCTGTCAACCCAACTGTTGTAATTTTAGACTCATCACCCGAATTTGATCCCAAGTTTGTTGGTTGTGTTGTTGTTGCAGTTGTTTGCCTTCCTTTCCTCTCTTTGAACCACTTCGGTCTCTTCTCTGGATGCAAATTCTAGAAATGCTCATCCTCATGCCCTTCTTTCTTGCAATGCTTGCAAGAGAGATTATCTTCCCTTCTTGTCACTGAATTTGCTTTCTTTCCATTTCCTTTCCTTTTGTGCTCTTTTCTTGAAGACGATTCCCCTGATACACCAACTATTGTTTTTACTGCCTCAATGTATGTTGCTTGAACAGAAACCTCATCAATATTAGTAGGTCCAAACATAAATACAATGTTATGAATGTGTGCAGGTAAACCTCTGATATACTTCATAAGAGTTTCTTGGGATGTAATGGAATGTCTAACATTAATGCCATCTTATGAAATTCATCTGTGTAATATTGCATTGTTTGTCCCTTTCTTAGTTTAAGACCTTTCCATTCAATTATATCCTTCTCTTTATAACCCAAAGGATAAAATTACTTTTTAAGTGCAGAAACAAAAAACTTGTCATGATGGAAATACATTACCCACTTGTTGTGTGCCATTTTGTAACTTGCTTTGCCACCAGATGAGTATTGTTCCTACAAGTCGAAGCGATGCCAATTTGATTTGAGTTACCTCATCCTTGATTTGTTGCACTCTGCAATAAACTTCCATTTGTCTAACCCAATTATCAAGCCTCTCTGCATTGAATTCACCATCATACATGGGTAATTCAAACTTCACATCAAGCTTAAGTAAAGGCATATCATGTTTATGTTTACAGGAATGTTTTCTTGCAGTGGATTTGGAACTTGTACTTGAAGAAGAAAAAGTTGATGGAGAAGAAGGAGGTGAAAGAGGAGGTTTAGGAGGATCCTCTCCTTCTTCACTTTTCACTTTTGAAGATTCACCTAGAATCGGTCTCTTTCGCTCCAAGTAATCATCATATAAAACCTTTACCATCTTCGACATGTCGAAGAATATCTTTAGAAACTCTATCTCATCATGAGAAAGTCCCTCTTTCGATCCCATATTCTCACTTTGAGAAGTTATCTTTCTCAATCCAATCTCATGATTCTCTTCAACAAGCTCACCTTCACCATGATTCAACTTTTCCCTAGTAATCATGCAAACTCAACAACCAACTTTCAACTTGCTTTGATACCACTTGATCCGAAAAGATCTTTTAAAGACTATGGTTAAGTTTTTAAAGCATGAGTTCATTAACCATTTAGGAATTAAAGGAAGAGGAAGAATCAATGATATAACATGGCATCCATAATAAGATATGCAGATCTGAAAGTAAACACAAAGAATCAACAAACCATAAACAACAAAGTTGTTAACAGAGTTCGGAAATATCGCCTACGTCTTCGGGCCTTTGTCTCAGTGGGTGAGGCTTTCTTATTTCTCTTCAAAGCTTCAAACATGCATCAAAAAAGTGTCAAATGGATTAAAAATGGTATGGTTGTGTTCTGCTAGACCTCAAGAACCCAACACAACTGAAGGCACTGAAACGGCTGAGCGAAGCTCCCGGAAATGGCTTGCAAAGTTGTTCTCCTCAATGGCGTCCCTGCATAAAAATGTCTTTGGATTCACAATTCTTCAACATTTCTCCTCCTCTGAGCCTGTCCAAGACTACCAAGAACCTCTGGTTTAAATAGATTTGAAGTTGGCAACAACCTCCCAACTTGCTCCCAAGTTCTGGCCTCAAAAAGGGCTCCAGATCCTCCAACAATGGACAAAATCTCCCAAAAACGGATGAAATAACCATAAAAAATATAATCTATGATCAAAAACCCAATAATTGACAAATATTGGGTTAAGCCCCCAAGAGTGGGGCACACACTCTTTTCTGTGGTCATATGGGTATGCATGCTTCATTGGGTTGGGCT
>JASDQU010101608.1:549049-573779 GCA_032191745.1 Picea mariana | reverse complement strand
TCTCCAAGTGACCATCAATATTATACAATATATGAACAACATAAATAATGAGCATCACTCACACATAAGATATACACAGAGACAGATTTTCACGAGGAAACCCATAAAGGGAGAAAACCTCTTCTTCTTCGAAATGATAGGTAGTCTTTTAAGTACTGTACATCATCTATAATTGATCACCAACTCAATGTGAGGCTACTACCTCTATTTTACAAGATCCAACTTGTTTGAGAGCACCAACTCTCTAGTTTCTCTAGCACCCACTAGAAGGAAGCACCAACTCCCTGAGTATTCTAGCACTAACTAGATGGAAGCACCAACTTCTAGTTACACAGGCTCCAACGTGTATAATAGAGAACACTTGTTCTCCCTTGCACCACCCTGCCACCCTAGTTTCTCTGGCTGCAACCAGATGAGAGCTACAACTCCCTGTGTTCAAGCACCCACTTGAACCTCTGAGGACAACATTCCTCCCTAGAACCTCCCTACCACCCTTAATAAAAATAAATGATTGAATAACCAACACACAGATAAATCAATTCTTACCACTTCTTCACTGTTTTGCAATTCTTCTCTGCTACACTATTCTTCTGCTCTGTTCATATTTGGCTTGACTTTTTGTCTCTGTCTATCTGTTCTTTCTGCGTCCTTCTCATGCTCTTTGATATGTGCACATTCTGCTCTCTTCACCATTTCTCTTCTGTTAAGCTTTTGTTCCTTATCTCTGAGCATTCTTCACACTGCGCATATAGTAGTTTTATCTTACTACAGTTCAACTCATTTTTCAGTCAACACAACCACACTTACCCTATCACTGCTTGTTTATTTTCTTCACCCCATCCCATCCGTGACCCCTCAAACCCTAGGAAAACGCTTTGGCCAACTGAAATGCCAACCATCCAAGAATTATGAATCAATTTTTCTAACTGAATCATAACTAATCAATTAACTATGAGCTGAAACAATAGCCCTCCGATCACATTCAAGTTCACCTGCACCGTTGGATTAAATGATGGGTCTCGTTCTTATTTCTCCATTTCAAAATTCAACATTTCGACATTCCTTGTGATGAGATAACTTGACGCTCCATGTCGCGATCCCTGAAACTCTGAAAAAATGAGCTTAGCTTGACTAGCTTCGATCATTTCGGCATTTCGCATTTCGACATTCCTTGTGATGAGATATATTGATGCTCCATGTCACGATCCCCGAAACTCCGAAAAAAAGGAGCTTAGCTTGACTAGCTTCGATCATTTCGACATTTCACGATTTCTCATATTGCAATTTGGGGGTTCCTCCTCCATTCTACCCGACCATCTGAACGTGAACGATCTGACCTCTGTAAGAATACCCTGGTGCATCCCTGAAAGACAAAAAGCCTATGTTGATTTCTGAGATAGCCAGTGCATCCTCTATGTGAACAGTTTGAGCCTGTGTGTGGAATCTCTATACACTTGGTGCAATCTCGAAACCAAAACCGTTAGTCTATCCCGTGATTGCGGAGCCTGTTTGGGAAGCCCGTGTCTGTTTTCCTAGTTGGTTGTTGTGGCCACGTAGTACTGGACTACATGTGGCTTACTTGTCAATGTAAGTCTATGTTGAGCCTGTGTGTAACCTCTCTCTAGGTGAGGGAGGTGATTGTTGTTGGAAGAGGCAGGTTGTCAGGCCTATGAGCAAGTCTTTCCAGGTGAGAGAGTTTGTTGGGAAGTGGTTTCTTCCAGAGAATGTCCAGCACCAGCTTCGGGCTCTGAGACTTCCTGATATGGCTTGTTGCCGAGACCTAGAGAGGGAGGTGTAGCACCGATGGACTGTGCTTGTGAAGGTGTATACTCCCAGGTGGAACAGGCATGTGGGGAATGAGAGTCCGGGAGTAGTGGGCATAAGATGGCATCCTGGGAAGAATCCTTCCATTCATTCTGTGTTGTTTTCCCTGTAACCTCAGCCTAGCCTAGGATTCCTTACCTTGGGGTGGAGCTTATTCCTAGCTTGGGGGTGACCCACTGCTGAGCTTGATGAGCAGCGTGGTCTAAGGCTGGGAGGTTCGTGGAAGGCCTGCATGTGGTTGGTGGGATTACCACCATTTCAAAGATAAGTACCAGACAATGTTTTAATTATGTTTCGCATGTCTTTGTATTTATATTTATCATATATTCTGTTGTGCATATGAATTAATGTTAATTCCATGGATTATTTATGTCAGCAGTAATTTTGTGTTGACTTAGAGTTTAAATGTGTTTAACCTGTTTTAAATGCATGTTATTAATTAAGCATAAAAATGATGTTGTTCCGCAAAGTAGCATCTGCCCGACCAGTGGGATGGATGACGGTCGGGGGAGTGTTACAGGACTCCTGTGGTGAAGTGTTTCGACACTTGACTCCTCCAACTCCCGGTATCCGAAAATCCAAAACGTCATGGTTTCGCGGGATTTTGGCGTTTCGCATTTCGCGACTTCGGGACTCCTGTGGTGAAGTGTTTCGAAACTTGAATCCTCCAACTCCTGGTATCCAAAACTCCAAAATGTCATGGTTTCACGTGATTTTGGCGTTTTGCATTTTGCGATTTCGAGGCTCTTGTGGTGAAGTGTTTCAACACTTCCAACTCCCGATATCCAAAATTCTGATTTCCTGGTCTGTGAAACTCCGAAATGGAGTGTGCCTGTTTCAGGATTTTCTGCCATGCGATCATCATTGTGTTCCTGGTCTTGCCGCCACTTTCTCTTGTTCATCATCGTCGGGCTTAGCTTGCCATCAATGACAAACAAATACTCTGCCTTCTGTCTGCCCGTAATAAATATGCCAACAATCAAATTTCAGAGTGTTTGAACCAGAGAGAAAGTTACTTATATCCATAACCAAGTCATTCCAACTTTCTAGAAATGAGAACAAGATTATAAGACCCCTAACCTCATCATCAAAGTCCACTTTTACATAACTTAGTTGATTAGTAACCATTATAAATTCATTTAAATGGTCATAAACATACCCACCTTTTGACATCTTCATATTAAATAATCACTTCAACAGAAATACCTTATTAGAGGCCAAGGGTTTTTCATACAGTTTAGCCAATGCCTTCATCAGATCCTCGTTTTTCATTTCTTTTGACATATTGAACGCCACTGACACTTCTAAGAACATCTGTGTCATTCCCAATGCCTTTCTGTAAAGAATCTTCCATTCTTCGTCCTTCATACTTGCTGACTGCTTTTCTTTTCCACCAAACGGTAGGAAAATATCCTTATGATATATATAGTCTTCTATTTGCATGTTCCATAAATGGTAGTTTTGGCCATTGAATTTCTCGAACTTAAAATTTCCATATTCTTCCATTTCTCCCACTCAAACTAGGAACCCTCTTTTCCTACGAGTTACCTTTCACTCTGATACCAATTGTTATAAAAATAGAATTGCGGAGTAATAAAATAAAAAAAAATGCGGAAATAAAACACAAAAGATAAAAAATAAAATAGATACACATATGTACATGGTTCACCCAGTGTGGGCTACGCCCACTAGAGAAATTGCGAGGTCCTTCCTTTTATTATTATCCAACAAATGAAGGGATACATCGTACAACATACCCGTTGTAACTTCCTCTTGTCTCTCTCATTGTCTCCTCTCTCAGAATAAAATATTCACTCACATACGCAGCCACAATACACTTCCCTCATAAAAGAGGGTTTCCTTCTAGGGAAAAAAAATTCTAACAGAACTTCTCTCGTCATATCTGTGACCTTATAATGAATGGTCTAGATTGACTATGAAATTACAATATTTAACAACAAAATTTTTCTAAAAATTTCTCTTCGGGGGCGCTTCCATTGAACCCTTTCCAGGGTGGGAATTCCCCCCACACACCCCCATTCAGATAGCGGGGTCCAAATGTGACTGAAACAAGACCTCTAAATCAATAAGATAACCATTCTCCACAACCAACATGGATATTCAAGGCTGATTGAGTGTGTAGTTCACTCATTTTGAATGGACACGCCTCTATTACCTCTACCACTTTTCTCTTAGTTCCCGTGGATAACTAAACCAACCATGATTTTTCATGTTTATTTCTTTGTAAGGAACATGCTTTAACAACTTGAGGTGAAAAATAACTAAGATTAGAACTAGGGTCAATCAAAATAGAAATAGGTTACTTGGGAATTATATCTTCTAGATCCACCATAGAAGCTTGGTGGTTTGCTTGTCAATTCCCAACAACTGCATATATCCTTGACACACTTATGTTGGAGATATTACACACTCACATAGAATTATTTTCCTAAGTTTGATAGTCCAATGTTGAGAACGATTCCTTAGATGATAATATTCTCTTTAGAGAATATTCCCCTACAAAATAGGGAGATCCTCTTCATTTCAAAGTTAGTTACACTCAGTTATACTAGTGGAAGTCACTCATGGATGGAAACCTCACTTTTATCACCAACAATTACATGTGTCTCTCTCACTTCCACACATGTGTCTCAGTTAACTTATGATTGCATGGATCAATTAACTAGGACTAGGTGGCAATTGACTCCAATGTCTGTCAGTGAGTGTCTAAATATCTTTAGATCACTACTATGGCACATTAGTTACTCATGTATCCTATATCTATTGTAAATTATTCACTCTTTGAGTGTGGAATACGGTTAATGACAATTCTTCCATTCTTTCTCTCTTGCTTCTATTTTCTCATATCTTCTCTGCAACTATGTATGTCAATTCCCAGCTAGATCTGTTTTGTGTAGGTTCAACACATTTACATGGTATCAAAGCCAACAGATTGATAGGAAAAAGACACACCGGTCTGTTTTTGTAGGTATTAAAGATTGAAGAATGCAAAAAATATGGATTATTCATCGATAGTACTTCTCACGCCTCATAACTATTTGGAGTGGAAGCCAAAAAATTTTCTTCAGATCAAATGCAGAGGCTTGTACCAAATAACTATGCAATGGAAGTGGTGCTTGATTCCACTGATGTGAAAAATGACTTTCTCAATAGACAAGATATGGTCATAGGATGTATCCTTTAGTTTATTTCTCCTGAAATTCTCCACCAAGTATATGATGACTCACAAGACTCAACTCCAAACTAATTATGGAGAATATTGGAGGATTTATTTGGGAATAAGGAAGATTTATGAAGGAGATTAAAAAGATAGATCCAGAAGAGAAACCATCAGAAGATCAAGCCTCTTATTATGAAGAGTCTTCTACAAAAGTATCTACACAAATTCTTGTTCCATTAATTGAAGATGATGTCTACTCCATTTCAGATTTGTTCTCTAAATTTCATACAAAAGATATCATGAATGCATCTCAAGAGTCACATGCTGAAACTTTCCCATGCACCATGCATGCATCTCAGGAGCAACATGCATGTGCCATGCATGCATCTCGGGAGACAAAAAGGGGGTCACGCACATCAGATTCATTTATGATATTTTTTGAGAAGAATTTGCATAAACAAATTATATATTTGAATTTTTCTAAGAAAAATATCAAATTAAAAAAAACCTTCTAAAACGGAGTTCGGGAAGTGAATTTATGATCATTTTAAAATCAACAAAATTTCAGCGTTTTTCCAGAAACAGCCGCATAGTTTTCAAAATTTTATCCAAAATTTATTTGGATCTTATTCAATACAAAAAGACAAAGTGGATATGTGTGGACATCTCAATGGTGCATCTACTTCATCAGATTCATGCAAGCATCTACATCTTCAAAAAAATCTTCAATGATCACAAACTTGCACAATTGTGAGGCCTTCTTGGAGTGAAGGACAAGGTTGCTTAGCAATTGTTTTTTGTTCCTTCTCATTTTTTTATGCATTGTAATTTGAGGGGGGTTTTTCCATGAAGTTTTCCCTCTTTCCTCATTTTTCTAGTGTCTCATTCTTATATGCATTGTACAATGGGTACCTAATATGGCCTTGGTATCCGGGACCCATTCATCATATACACCCTAGTAGTGTTCAGGTGGGTGTTGGAGATATTACACACTCACCTAGAATTATTTTCCTAATTTTGATAGTCCAATGTTGAGAAGGACTCCCTAGATGAAAATATTCTCTCTAGAGAATATTCCCCTACAAAATAGGGCATTCCTCTTCAGGTCAGAGTCAGTTACACTTAGTTAGACTAGTGGAAGTCACTCATGCATGGCAACCTTGATATTATCACCAACAATTGTATCTCACTTCCACACATGTGTCTCATTTAACTGATGATTGCATAGATCAATTAACTAGGACTAGGTGGTAGTTCACTCCAATGTCTGTCAGTGAGTGTCTAGATCTTTCTATACCACTACTATGGTGCATTAGTTACTCATGTATCCTATATCTATTCTAAATTATTCACTCTTTGAGTGTGGAATATGGTTAATGAGAATTCTTCCATTCTTTCTTTCCTTCTTCTCTTTTCTCATATTTTCTCTACAACTATGTATGTCAATTCCCAACTAGATTTATTCTGTGTAGGTTCAACATATTTACAACTTGTTGACGGGCGAAATTGAACGCTTGTCAACTGGAGGAGTGGATCCGGTCCGGGGTTGTCTAAATAACCCAATCCATTTGGGATGATCCACCCCAACGGGTTTAGCGGCTACGTTGGCCGAATTAAGTCCTAGGAAAATGAAATAAATCTAAACTAAAGGAACTAATCTAAAAGAAAAACAAACAATTGCAGCAAACTATACACAGATTTAAAGAATATATACAGTTTACTTACTAATATTATACAACCATAATTCTACTTAATAAAATGTTTAGCTATCAACATAATTAACTCTTAATTATATATGTACAACATTTACAGATTAAAGATTTTGAATCGAAAAACCTGCGAAAATCATTCGTGAACTGTCCTATGAGAACAAAGCTATTATTTTTTACTTTTTAAAATCTTTTATGAGAAAGAAATTAAATAAAAACTATCTAAGCTGAGCAATTAAAATGATAATCGTGACTGTAAATCTGAACTATATATCTATCTGAACTACTGAGAATTCTTGAATTTATTAACTATTAAATTGCAAATAACAAACTGACTTGAAGTAACGCTTCAGGTTTGTCCTGTGTAAAATAGTTGATTTAGCTATTCGGTGGGAGGAAACCCGCACCAGATTCTCCACAAGCTTCTAGTAAACAGGAAGCAGCAGTGCTCTTTGAATATGAATGACAGGACAAACAAGACATAAAAAATGACATCAATTTTATAATTTACAAATTATCGCAGTTAGATAAATCCCTGTGCAAAGATTTGTACAGAATAGTTCAATTAACGAAGAAGATAAACCTTTATTCATTAAATTGAAACAGAGTAATTGTTGTACTAAAACTGAGATACATAATACATGGACAGAATTTAAATCACGACGCATTAACCTGTAACAATTCTTGATATCTAAAGTAGTCAATGACTTGATCACAAATTAAAATGGACAAAACCTAAACAAAAGTATGATAAATTGAAAGCTAAAGCTGTTACAAAAGATCCACTTCCATTCGAGCTTGTATCATCATAAATCCATAGTCTTTGTTCTCCCAACAGTGATGGGTTCATTACAAAAATTAATGAGTATATAAAGGCCACAGGGTAAAACATCCCTGTGGGAATTATCAAAAGCAGTTTAAAAAAAATCTGGGAATAATCTCCCAAGTCTCTACTTCTGACTTAAGCTAACAACCTAAAAAAAAACTACATCATAAAAGCACATTCTAAACTGCCACAGCATGTCCAACCTACCATTGAAATTCGTAGGTACCTGTAGGTGGACAAGAATAGACAAGTTTAGATAATGTTTTATTGATAAAATTAACAAAAATCTAAATTTTAAGACTAGCTACAGAATCTCACGATTCTGTAGTTGGTCTTATTTGCAAACAGAACCATTTTAAATCAATCCAAATGATAACATAAATATATTCGACCTATTAAACCAATCTTTAATTACTAATTGAAAACAAGGCGAATCATTCATGCCACAACAAACCAAAACTTTTATGCAAATTGAGGACAAACGAAATCGTTATTGGATCCATTTCAATCGAAACGGATATCAAACAAATCTTTGGGATGAATTCAATATAGACACAATATATCAATCCAACGCTTAACAAAATCGTTTTTAAATCCAAAACTAACAGAGTTGTTTTTTCGAATCAATAGATTACATTCTATTTATCAAACCAATCTTTGATATTAATGCATCTCATACACAAAAGACTATGCTAATTCAAACCTACAAAATCGTTTCAAAATCAAACCAAATAGAACCGAATCGAACTAACTCAAAGCCGACACAATCCAAGAACAATAAAATCGTATTAATCCAAAACATAGCTATATTCGATTTTAGCAAACAAATATTCAATGCAAACTAAATAGTTTATACTAATCCAGAACGAAATCTTTTATACTAAGTCAAATAAAAACGAAATCATTCCTAGAAATTCAATGTAAACATAACCGTTTCTGAGTCTATTAAAACAAACAGAACTGATTGGCTATGCTACTTCAAACCAAATCATACAAAATTGATGTGGAAAAAACCATACCTGGGCTGTAGGAAAACAATTCAATTAGGATAACTTTGAATTGACAAAGGTCGTAGCTGCCTCAACATTTCTGAAGACAATTGAATCTGTAGTCTTTTGTTTCTTCTTGTTGGCTTGTAGCCTGTCGTTCTCCCTTGAAAACACAGTAACTCATTCCTCTAATGATTTAATATTAGATTGCAACAGGGGAACATCCATGTAGTAACATTCAAGCCAAAAATTACATTAAGTACACGATGGTTGATCGGGCCTTAGCATTACAGGTGAGGTTTCTTTCAAGTTACCAGGGATTTCACTGTGAAGCTTAATTCCCGGGTAATTAGGGTCATTCTTGAGGCATGAAGGTAAGTTGGAAACATAGTCATAGGGTTCCACAGAACAGAGGCCTTGAAAGTAAGGGTATTCCTTGACCAATAAGCGTTCAATCTCAGAGTCTGAATCCTCGCTCAAGACAATAGGTTTCTGGTCAGTGCTCTGTTTGGGCTTGTTCCGAGCACATCTAGATATCCATCATGCATTCTTCTTTTCCCTATTGTTGACACCAGTATCACCTTTGCCTTTCTTCCTTACAGGCCTCTTGACGATCTTAGTATTGTCTTTAGCACACGGGTCGACCATGGTATCGGGTAGGTCAAAGTTGGGGTAGTTCGAGGGCTTCACAGGGGGTATAAGGGTAGGAGATGGCACGGTAGGCACGACCGGGGTTTCAGTGACCACAACCTTGTCTACCTGAACACACTCGGGAGTGGCAAAGCCATTCCTTGATAGGAAGGCTTGCCAACAGTCACCACTAAGATTTAAATGATGAACGATAATGACTTTGATCAAGCAGTGATGGAAAAGGCTACTATCAGCCTTCTCATGCTTAAATCGTTTGGACATTTTGTAAAGATTGCATAGGAGATAGTGCGGCATGTTCAAAGGGTAGTCTATAAAATTCATAAGCAACCTGAGATGATAAAGAAACACTAACCCATAACGACCTTCGCAAGTTATGAATTGTTTAACAATTGCTAATAGATCATGCCACCTGGTCTTAAGGGTAGTGATAGACATACCTCTATCACAACTAACAATATTCCTCGATGTGAATAGGAGCGGCCATGGCACCTCGTTCACTTTTGAATTCTTAAACCACCTTTTCCCTTTAACTGGTAAGCCTGTAGCTGAGCTGAGGAATTCCTCATTTAGCTTGAGTTGAATATCTCTGACCTTAGCCTTGCATCTGTCGAAGGTGAGGGCGAACTGTTGGGCGACTGAAAGGTTGAAACCCTCAAAATTTTGGATAAAAACTAGCCAACCACTGTTCTCCAAGTCTTCGCGAGAATTTTCAAATAGCAGGAGTGTTTGGCTGCCATTAGGTTCTATGCGCACCACAGGTGCCATAGGAGAGAGAACGCAGTGAGCCGGGTAAAGGGACAAGGGTTTGGACAGGGTATGCACAGGATCGAAAGCTTAGGGATTTCCCCAAAACCAACAGAGGTAACCCGGGATAGAAGGCATGCATTAATGCCTAAGTGTGTGAGGGTGGTGGAACGAAACAGTCCATGCAGAACATTCATATCGAATGTACAATCGACGGCCCTATGGTGATTGACTATTGGTGTGTGTTAAAAACAGTGCCAATCAAACAACTATTAAAAAATATGATAAGTCAACCTGAATATTTGCACAACAATAGTGTTTGCATGGTTTAAAACAAAGCAATATTTGGAATAAGGATTTGACCATAAAACTTACGCATTGTATGAAACCATTGCACTAAGGGTCTAAGCACAATGTTAATGCGTTGTTGTGAAACCATTGAATTCGATCAAAAAAAATATTATGTCGAACCACCATCGAATCAAGGACTCAATCACAATCATTAGAATACCATCACAATCTTATAAAAATGAAGTCATTTTAACAAAAAGAAAAACAAATGCCAAATGAGCAAAGGTTTTGGTGTCTTGCCAACTGTGTGACCATAATTGAATTGGAAATGCAATGAACACATAGACAAGAGTGACCATAATAATCTAGTGATGATTTTAATGCCATCGACATGACTTCGAACTCAAAGTTTTCACGCTTGTAGTCGTGAAAACGAGAACAAAAGGAAAGTGTGCAAATGCACAAAATAATAGTGTTGTTTTATTCAAAAGATTGCGATGAGAATCAAGGGTTCCAAAACACTTGGGTAGGCAACTTATAAGGATAGGATAAAAAGTTGAAATGGCTGCCAACAATGGTGACACACTGGTAGAAGCAGTTATCTCTGCCAAAAGAACAAATTTAGATTATGATAACAAGAATAATTCAAACTCAAAAACAACCAGAAAATTGTTTAAAAATCATTATTAATCAAATATTCCAGCAGTGTTTAAAGGAAGAAAACTGATAACAGTCTTAAGACAAGCAAGCCACGATATTAAAGATAAAATCTCCAATACTGTTGACAGGGCCACTGCTGCCAGCAGGCATCCATAGCCTCGACAGGGTTGCCATTTAACCCACTCTGATATCCGTATCCTGCCAAGAAGTTCCAGATCAGAATAAAGGACATTTAAAAGTCAATAGGTTTCATACTTACGAATTTTCATATACCCGACATTGCTTCACTGCCAGCGGGCCTGTTTAGTACCCCGACAAAGTTGTCTTGGCATCATGCATGCATTTACCCGCTGCCAGCAGACCTGTTCAGCATCCTGGTGGGTTTACAAGCACTTCCCACAACTCTTTTATGATTTAATTTTTTAAAGATATATAATTGAGCGGGGTGACGCTGAAAATTATGATATTTTAAACATATTTTTACAGACCTTAATAGAATTTTTTAGAACTGTCCTTCATTAAGATCCAAAGATGGTTTATTTACAAAACTGACCTTCTAAGGAAGGGAGACATCTTCTGAGTTATTCGCTTAAGGAATAGGGACAGTGTAAGAAGATAATGGATGATCGTGATAGGCTTTACTCACAGATCGAAATCAGTTAACTTCTTTCAAACAACAGTCTTTTCTCAACACAGATGTAAATTTCATAAGTATATAATTGATGTTTATACATTTTTTCAGCAGTCATTTTAGTGAAAGAATTTTATGTTTTCTTTGTTTGAACAATTCCAAAATTCAGGTATGTGTATTTCCAAAAGCAAAAACTGATAAGTGCAAGGGGGAAAATCCAAAACCAAAACAATAAAAGGAAAAAAAAACAAAAGAAAAATATTTACACAGTATAAAAAGGGTTGTCATCAAGCGAAATATCTTTTTAGAGCTTGGCCATTCACCAGATAGGTGTCTGGTTGTCCCTCTAGACTCTGTAATCGGAAAGAGCTGGGACCCAATTTCTCAGTAATTCAAAATGGTCCAAGCCATAAGTTCTGAAATTTCGTGTGCTCTCCCTTTCCCTCGTGTGGTTTGTCCCATTTCAAAACAAGGTCACCTACTTTGAAGTTCCTATCAGAGGCAGAGTTGGAATCAAACCAGCTTTTGACCACTAGTTGATGCTGATCTATTACGTTTAGCTTGAGATCTTACCTCTTCTAGTTTCATTAAAGCGTTAATTCAGTTTTCCAAAGGGGGACAGTCTTCTTCTTTTATTTTCTGCGATAGCTGTAGTGAGGGAAGAAGAATGTGTGGTGGCAGAATTGCTTCTCTGCCATAGATGAGAAAGAAAGGAGAGTTACCTACAGCAGCCTTTGGTGTTACCCTATCAACCCAAATTGCGTTTAATAGTGCATTATGCCAGTTTTTGTGATTCTCAGATATCATTCTCTTGATGATTTTAATCAGATTCTTATTTGTTGATTCTACCAATCCATTGCCCTGAGGGTAGTAGTTGGAAGAATACTTCAATTTGATTCCTTTTTGTAGAGCGAACTCACTCATCTCAAGAGACGAAAAATAAGAAGCGTTATCGAATACTAAACAGTCAGGGATACCAAAATGAGTAATAATATTTGAATTTAGAAAGGCAATTACCTGACTGGTATTCACAGTTCTTAATGCAACAGTCTCAGACCACCTGGTGAAATAATCTGGGGCTGTTATGATAAACTTATGCTGCTGTGAGGATGGCGGATTGATTGGACCTATAATATCAAGGCCCCACTGCTAAAAAGGGGAGTCTACTGAGACAGGCTGTAAAGGAAAGGCTGGTTTCTGTAACCGTCCGGATGCTTTTTGACAAATAATACACTTGTGACACAAGGCATGTGCGTCTCTAAAAAGCATGGGCCAGTAATAAACGGCTCTCAAAACTTTATGGGCAGTGGTGTCACCACCAAAATGCCCACCAGATTCTCCTGCATGCAACTCTAGTAAGACTTTTTCTGCTTCGTCTTTCTCAAGACAGTGCATTAGTACGCCATCAAAATTTTGATGAAACAGAATACCATTAATCAAATGAAAGGAGGAAAACTTTAATCTTAACGCTCTTCTTTTAGTGGGATCCAGGTGACGAAGGGTTGATCCATGTTCCAGACATAATTTTATATCATCATACCATGGACTGACAGATTTTTTGTGCACAACAGATTGCATTTTGATTGTGCTGTCCTAGGTTTGACCTATCATTTTCTTCTTGCTTCCCTACTGTTGATTCACCAACTAACTTGCATAACCCTTGGCCTCTCACTATTTGAGCTGGGGTGATTTCTATGTCATACTCCTGCAAGGAAGTAACCTAGTTCGCCCTCTTTTCACCTAATTCTTTCTGTACTAAGAGATTCCTGACGGCTGGGTAAGGGACAATAATTTTCGTCATAGATTTCAAAAGATAAGATCAGAAGTGCTTGACTTCTTTAAAAACAGCGTAAGATTGTTGATCTACTGCTCGGTAATTAAGTTCCATGCCTTTTAAAGAAGAGCTCATAAAGGCAATGGGTACTTCATTGTCTTCAACATTCTTTTGAGTTAGGACAATAGCGTAGGAACGGTTAGAAGCAAAAGTGTAGAGCGTGAAGTCTTGCGAAAAGTCGGGGCTCATGAGAGAAGGAGCGTCTGTTATGGCCTTTTTTATTGAATTGAAAGCTTGATTTTCTAAGGGTCCCCAATGATATTGCATGTCTTTCTTAACTAATTCTGTAAGGGTCTCACCATCTCGGAGAAACTGGGAATGAATCTCCTGACGAAGTTTATCTGGCCTAAGAAAGACTGCATAGAATTTTTGGATGAGGGAGGGGGGAGTTTCGAGACGACTTGAGTCCTTTCAGGGTCGATAATCATCCCTTTGCTTGACACAATAATCCTAAGAGTTTACCTTGTTCTACTGTGAAGATAGATTTTTTAGGATTTAAGGAAATGCTGTATTTACGACATCGTTGTAGAACGACTCTTAAATGAGCTAGATGATCAGTTTTGTTTTTTGAAAATACAGTAACATCATCTAAGTAAACTATAATGGATTTATTGATTAAGCCTCAGAAAGCGATGTCCATCGCTCTCTGGAAAGTGGCACCAGCATTAATCAGTCCAATGGGCATTTTCCTGTAAGCGTAGGTGCCCCATGGAGTGCGGAAGGTAGTTTTAAGTTGGTTTGGAGGAGACATCATGACTTGGTTGTACCCTGAGAAACCATCAAATAAAGATAGCCTCTCAGAACCAGATACCTATTGAAGGATCTGTTCCATGGGTGGGACAGGGTAGTTGTCTTTATCAGATGCTCTATTAAGGTTTTGGAAATTGACGCAAAGTCGGATTTCCCCACTTTTCTTCTGGACAGGGACTAGGTTAGAAACCCATTTAGTGTGCCTAACTGGGAAAATTATCTTAGCATTCAGGAGTTTATTTAATTCTTTTTTGATGGTCGGTTCGAGCTTAGGGTGCATTTTTCTTAACTTTTGTTGAAAGGGTAAGGTTTGGGGTTTCATATGAATGACGTGTTGTATGATGTTAGGGTCGAAAGTTTTAAGGTCATCATACATCCATGCAAAAACATCTTTAAATTCCTTAAACAATTTAACAAATGTGGCTTTTTCTTGTTGAGAACACCCCACCCCTAAATTAATGCACTCTGGATTGTCATTAGTTCCCAAATTTACTTTTTCATATGATAAAGAGGAACTATTGGTTTTACAGTTGACCAATTTTTTGAGTTTATCTTGAAGATCGTAAAATTTCTCTAATCTAACTACAAATTTAGGGATCGAATTTACCATTTCCGATGAAGATTTAGGAGATCTCGGATCTGGTATTACCGTGAAATCATGCAAATTGTCGTCATGGGTGCATTCGTCGATCACCCCTCCTTGAAAAATTTCTTCCATATGAAGGAAGCTAATAATCTGTTGATCGTCGTCGAAGACTCTCCAATTCGTGATGTTGTTGGGAATAGATGGCCTGAAAATCAGTTCGACGGAGAATGCGTTTGGGGACAAGCCTTCTGCAGGAAAGAGTTTGGAAGCTACGTTAGCTAATAGATCAGCTTCAGAATTATTCAATCTCGGAAAAGAATTTATATTGAAAGCAGAAAACTTATTCATTAAATTCCATACCTCGGATTGGTAGCTTTTAAGATGCAGAGACAGACAGTGGATAGAATCTCTTACCTGTCTAACCACGATTTCGGAATCACCAAAGACAGTCAAATTTTGAATGTTCATATCTAAATCTTTTCTGAGGCCCTGTAATAAAGCCTCATATTCCACTGTGTTATTAGTACATTCAAATTCTAACCTACATGCAATTAGGGTTTTGTTACCTGCCGGATCAATAATAACGCAGCCTGCACCAGCTCCTTCTTTGGACTTTGACCCGTCAAAGTACAGAGACCAAATTTGATTTTTATCGGGTGCATGAGACCATTGTGTAGAAGCTGCTGGCTGCACATATGCTATAATATCAGACTGTTGTTCTGGGTTGGTGATAGTTGAAATCTCGACCATGAAATTGCCGAAAAAGGTATCCATCCCTTGTATTTCGGGTGAATCGACAGAAGGTGTAAATGGTTCATTGGAATCATTCAAATCTGTGACCGTGAACTTAAGGTAGCGTTCACGATTTACCTTGATTTTGTTGGGCTTGCCGTTCTCGGGCAGCCACAAGTGAGACCAATCTGTCGCGAAATAGCTGTGTAGCTGCTCCGACCAGTCCCTGCTTAAAAATAGACCATACACTTCTAGAATATCCACAACAATAATATCAATCACTTGATGAACTTTGGGGTTAGACGATAATCTTATAAGCACATTCCTTAATTCGCCTATGACTTTAACACTAGTTCGATCAAGTTGGATGATTTTTAAAGTGGATGGTTCAACTTCAGCATTAATCTTATGACACACAGACCATGGCATCACATTGGATGATGCTCCTGAATCTACCATACAATTGTGCATGTTTCTATTAAAGATTTTGAAATTTAACAAAAAAGGAGGTACATTTCTGCGAGTACTAAGGGTGGAAGCTTGTGGATTTTTACTCACAGTCTCTAAAGCTAATTTATCTACATTTGTTACATTATTTATAGGAAGGCTTCCTTTGTCGTGAGGATCAGGATTACTCTTAGCAGAAGTCTTCTGAGGGATTTTTCTCTGAACAACCTTGTTACTGCTTGAATTACCGTTTTTGCTATTCTCTGCGATATTCTGTAACATTTTTTGCAACATAAACAAAAATTTTAATAACTCATAAACAGAAATGTTAGCCCTTAACTTTTTAAGATCTTCAACTAAATCATAATCTAAGTTGGGGTTTACATGACTCTATTTAGTCTCAACTAGTTTAGATTGCTTTGGGGGCAAAGTCGTAGTGTTTTCAGAAGAAGGTTTGTTTGCTGTCTTACTCCTAGTATTGTAGGGATGTACTGTCTCGAAGTTAGCTTGAAAGATGCTATCCGAGAAGTGTCCAAAAATGTTCGGCAAAGATTCTTATTCTTCAACTGTCTCTTGTTCAACTACCTCCTCAGGAATCTCAAGAGGCATCAAGTTATCCTGGGCTTCTAGAATTGTTTGAAGGGTGAATTGCAGACTTTCTAGATCTAGGCCCTCGGTATTTGGATTAAGTCGGTTGGTGGGAAAAGGCTTCCTGAACAGGGGTTTGTAGGGCCCTTTGCTCGAAGAAGATTCTTCGGCCGTCCTTTTCAAATCTATAACTTGATTTGACAATTTTTGAACGACTTTAGTTAAGTTTTATAAATCCGAGCTTTCAAGTTGTGCTTTATTTTGAGCAGGTCTAGAGAGGATTTCAATCTTCTTTTTGGAAGATGAACTAGTTTCTGTTTCATTGCTAGTAGTGTCCTTTAAACTAAGGATGTCTTTTTCAATCTAGCTGGCCTCTTCGAAGGCCTCTAACAACGTGGATTTCTTACATTGTTTAACCCAAATGGCTATACTTTGATGCAAGGATTTAGTATAGTATGCTATGATAAGATTCTCGGTAGGCATCGAATCGGTAGGGATTCGGTTCTTTAGTGTTAAGAATATTTGATTAAAGTCTTTAATTTTCTCTTTTGGGTTCATTCTTAAGCTAGAAAGCTCCATAAATAGAACTTCTAGAGACTTATCATCTCCAAAATTTTCAAGAAAGCAGGATTCAAATTTCTCGCAGGACACGATGGTATGGGGTTGTTGGACAAAGTACCAGGTAGAGGCATTGCCCTCGAAATTATAGGGGAACAACCTACAGACTATGTCTTTGTGCTCGACATTACTGAGTCTAATGGCTAACATAAACTTTTTAATGTGATCTTTAGTGATCTGTTTAGAGTCAGGGTCAAACTTGGGAAGCCACTTCTCCAGATGTTTGGGTAACAGATGCTGAGGTTCGGGTACGGCTACTGCATCCTGGTCGAGCCAAGGTCTGGAAGGATTATTCTGGTTGGCCATTGGTGTATACAGTGTGGAAGGATGAGAAGGGGAACTGCCTTCGTTAGAAGAGTCTTCTCCAGAAGAAGAAGGAGGTGATGGAGGTCGTGAGGGTGGTATTCCAGTTTCTCCTGCAGCAGGAGTGAGGATTGGATCTGTAGGGTTCAAAGTGAGGTTAGTGCTTCCAAGTTGTTCTCTGACATCAAAGAAATATAAAGGTTGGTATAAAGGTCGATTTGGTTGCCTCAAATGGGCGAAGGCACTATGTGTTCTTAAGAGAGATTGATGAACAATCTCTTGTATGTCACCACCTGTAGGATTCGGGGTTGTTGGTTCAACTGTGATCCGTAGATCGTTGTTTGATGTGGTTGTTGTTTGAGGGGGGATGTTGTCATTTGAATGACTTCTTGTCACTATAGGCGAGCGGTTAGGTGGTGGAGGAGTCTTACGACCACCTCATGCCATTAATAATTTGCAGGCCCTCCTTCTAGCGCCATTTGTTGACGGGTGAAATTGAACGCTTGTCAACTGGAGGAGTGGATCCGGTCCAGGGTTGTCTAAATAACCCAATCCGTTTGGGATGATCCACCCCGACGGGTTTAGCGGCTCCATTGGCCAATTTAAGTCCTAGGAAAACAAAAGAAAACTAAACTAAAGGAACTAATCTAAAAGAAAAACAAACAATTGCAGCAAACTATACACAAATCTAAAGCATATATACAGTTTACTTACTAATATTATACAACCATAATTCTACTTAATAAAATGTTCAGCTATCAATAGAATTAACTCTTAATTATATATGTACAACATTTACAGATTACAAATTTTGAATCGAAAAACCTGCGAAAATCATTCGTGAACTGTCCTATGACAGCAAAGCTATTATTTTTGACTTTTTATAATCTTTTATGAGAAAGAAATTAAATAAAAACTATCTAAGATGAGCAATTAAAATGATAATCGTGACTGTAAATCTGAAATATATATCTATCTGAACTACTGAGAATCCTTGAATTTATTAACTATTAAATTGAAAATAACAAACTGACCTAAAGTAACGCTTCAGGTTTGTCCTGTGTACAATAGTTGATTTAGCTGTTCGGTGGGAGGAAACCCACACCAGATTCTCCACAAGCTTCTTGTAAACAGGAAGCAGCAATGCTCTTTGAATATGAATGACAGGACAAACAAGACATAAAAAATGACATCAATCTTATAATTTACAAATCATCGCAGTTAGATAAATCCCTGTGCAAAGATTTGTACAGAACAGTTCAATTAACGAAGAAGATAAACCTTTATTCATTAAATTGAAATAGAGTAATTGTTGTACTAAAACTGAGATACATAAGACATGGACATAATTTAAATCACGATGCATTAAATTGTACCAAGTCTTGATATCTAAAGTAGTCAATGACTTGATCACAAATTAAAATGCACAAAACCTGAACGAAAGTATGATAAATTGAAAGCTAAAGTTGTTACAACAGATCCACTTCCATTCGAGCTTGTATCAGCATAAATCCATAGTCTTTGTTCTCCCAACAGTGATGGGTTCATTACAAAAATTAATGAGTATATAAAGGCCACAGGGTAAAACATCCCTGTGGGAATTATCAAAAGCAGTTTACAAAAAATATGGGAATAATCTCCCAAGTCTCTACTTTTGACTTAAGCTAACAACCTAAAAAAAAACTACATCATAAAAGCATGTTCTAAACTGCCACAACATGTCCAACTTGCCATTGAAATTCGTAGGTACCTGTAGCTAGACAAGAATAGACAAGTTTAGATAATGTTTTATTGATAAAATTAACAAAAATCTAAATTTTAAGACTAGCTACAGAATCTCACGATTCTGTAGTTGGTCTTATTTGCAAATAGAACTATTTTAAATCAATCCAAATGATAACAGAAATATATTTGACCTATTAAACCAATCTTTAATTACTAATTGAAAACAAAGCGAATCATTCATGCCACAACAAACCAAAACTTTTATGCAAATTGAGGACAAACGAAATCGTAATTGGATCCATTTCAATCGAAATGGATATCAAACAAATCTTTGGGATGAATTCAATATAGACACAATATATCAATCCAACGCTTAATAGAATCGTTTTTAAATCCAAAATTAACAGAGTTTTTTTTTCAAATCAATAGATTACATTCTATTTATCAAACCGATCTTTGATATTAATGCATCACATACACAAAAGACTATGTTAATTCAAACCTACAAAATCGTTTCAAAATCAAACCAAACAGAACCGAATCGAACTAACTCAGAGCCGACACAATCCAAGAACAATAAAATCGTATTAATCCAAAACATAGCTATATTTGATTTTAGAAAACAAATCTTCAATGCAAACAAAATAGTTTATACTAATCCAGAACGAAATCTTTTATACTAATTCAAATAAAAACGAAATCATTCTTGGAAATTCGAAGTAAACAGAACCGTTTCTGAGTCTATTAAAACAAACATAACTAATCGGTTATGCTACTTCAAACCAAATCATACAAAATTGATGTGGAAAAAACCATACCTGGGCTATAGGAAAACAATTCAGTCAGGATAACTTTGAATTGACAAAGGCCGTAGCTGCCTCAACATTTCTGAAGACAATTGAACCCGTAGTCTTTTGTTTCCTCTCGTTGGCTTGTAGCCTGTCATTCTCCCTTGACAACACAGTAACTCGTTCCTCTAATGATTTAATCTTAGATTGCAACAGGGGAACATCTGTGTAGTAACGTTCAAGCCAAGAATTACATTGAGTACACGATGGTTGATCGGGCCTTGGCATTACAGGTGAGGGTTCTTTCAAGTTACCAGGGGTTTCACTATGAATCTTAATTCCCAGGTAATTAGGGTCGTTCTTGAGGCATGGAGGTAAGTTGGAAACATAGTCGTAGGGTTCCACAGAACAGAGGCCTTGAGAGTAAGGGTATTCCTCGACCAAGAAGCGTTCAATCTCAGAGTCTGAATCCTCACTCAAGACAATAGGTTTCTGGTCAGTGCTCTGTTTGGGCTTGTTCTGAGCACATCTAGATATCCATCGTGCATTCTTCTTTCCCCTACTGTTAACACCAGTATCACCTTTTCCTTTCTTCCTTACAGGCCTCTTGACGGTCTTATTATTGTCTTTATCACACGGTTCAGCCATGGTATCGGGTAGGTCAAAGTTGGGGCAGTTTGAGGGTTTCATAGGGGGTAGAAGGGTAGGAGATGGCACGGTAGGCACAACCAGGGTTTCAGTGACCACAACCTTGTCTACCTGAACAAACTCGAGAGTGGAAAAGCCATTCCTTGATAGGAAGGCTTTCCAACAGTCACCACTAAGATTCAAATGATGAATGATAATGAATTTGATCAAGCAGTGATGGAAAAGGATGTTATCAACCTTCTCACGCTTAAATCATTTGGACATTTTCTAAAAACTGCATAGGATATAGTGCGGCATGTTCAGTGGGTAGTCTATAAAATTCATAAGCAACTTGATATGATAAAGAAACACTAACCCATAACGACCTTCGCAAGTTACAAATTGTTTAACAATTTCTAATAGATCATGCCACCTGGTCTTAAGGGCAGTGACAGGCATACCTCTATCACAACTAACAATCTTCCTCGATGTGAATAGGAGTGGCCATGGCACCTCGTCCACTTTTGAATTCTTAAACCACCTCTACCCTTTAATTGGTAAGCATGTAGCTGAGCTGAGGAATTCCTCATTTAGCTCGAGTTGAATATCTCCGACCTTAGCCTTCTATCCGTTGAAGGTGAGGGCGAACTGTTGGGCGACCGAAAGGTTGAAACCCTCAAACTTTTGGATAAAAACTAGCCAACCACTGTTCTCCAGGTCTTCACGAGCATTGTCAAATAGCAGGAGTGTTTGGCTGCCATTAGGTTCTATGCGCACCACAGGTGCCATAGGAGAGAGCACGCAGTGAGCTGGGTAAAGGGACAAGGGTTTGGACAGGGAATACGCAGGATCGAAAGCTTAGAGATTTCCCCAAAACCAACAGAGGTAACCCAGGATAGAAGGTAGGCATTAATACCTAAGTGTGCGAGGGTGGTGGAATGAAACAGTCCATGCAGAACATTCATATCGAATGTACAATCGACGACCCTATGGTGATTCACTATTGGTGTGTGTTAAAAACAGTGCCAATCAAACAACTATTAAAAAATATGATAAGTCGACCCGAATATTTGCACAACAATAGTGTTTGCATTGTTTAAAACAAAGCAATATTTGGAATAAGGATTTGACCATAAAACTTATGCATTGTATGAAATCGTTGCACTAAGGGTCTAATCACAATGTTAATGCGTTGTTGTGAAACCATTGAATTCGATCAAAAACAATAGAACGTCGAACCACCATCGAATCAAGGACTCAATCACAATCATTAGAATACCATCACAATCTTATAAAAATGAAGTCATTTTAACAACAAGAAAAAAAAATGCCAAATGAGCAAAGGTTTTGGTGTCTTGCCAACTTTGTGACCATAATTGAATTGGAAATGCAATGAACACATAGACAAGAGTGACCATAATAATCCAGTGACGATTTTAATGCCATCAACATGACTTCGAACTCAAAGTTTTCACGCTTGCAGTCATGAAAACGAGAACAAAAGGAAGGTATGCAAATGCGCAAAATAATAGTGTTGTTTTATTCAAAAGATTGCGATGAGAATCAAGGGTTCCAAAACACTTGGGTAGGCAGCTTATAAGGATAGGATAAAAATGCGAAATGGCTGCCAACACAACTTCTGGCCACTTCAATAACTGCAGTAGCCTCCTGAATATGTTAAACTCTTTTACTTTCATGTTTCCTATAAGGGAAATATCTCAATAGATGTGCCTCTTCACAATCCCAACAATGTAGAGGTCCTTTCTTTATTTCCTATACTTTCTCTCTTACTATATCTACTAGCCCATTTCCACTATGAGATGGAAAGTTCTAATGGTGCATACTTCTTCTTGGATGAACAAATTGAGAGCCTTTCTTAGGATTCTTATATTGGAATGGTTTAAATTCCTTTCTTTGAAATCTGGTTTTATCCTTCCTCTTCCAATCCCTAAGAGGCTCTTTCCTAGGCTTGGATTAGTCATAACAACACTTATCCTTCCTAATGGTATCCTCCAAAGCATTAGACTCATTAAACTCAATCCTATCCTGATAGGACTGTGGAAAACCACCAAGGAAACAATGTATTCTCGCTTTCTCATCCTTGAGGTAAGGAACATACCTCAAGAGCTCTAAGAGCTTCTTGGAATAAGAATCCATGGTAAGTTTCCCCAACATATTTTCATGGAACTATTTAATCTTTCCATCATACTACTTTTCTGATAGATAATCCTTCCTAGAATATTTTTCAAATTACTTCCAAGTAATCTTTCTTTCCTTCAATCCCTTAACTTCTTTGAGGTCCTCCCACCATATGGAAGCTCCTCCATTCATATTGAAGATGCATATCTTTGCCTTGGTATTTTCCAAGTAATTATGGAGCTGAAAATATTCCATCGCTCTCATTCCATTATAGGTGCATCTAGACATTGATCAAAGTTCATTCCAAAGTCACTTTCATCAGATTCCAAGAAATTGTTATTTTTAGCAGTTTTTTGTTTTGGTATTTGGAGATCTAGGAGTATTGATACCTCGTTAAAAGCATTATAATGTAATAAAAATATTCCTACTCAAGTATAAAAATCCAATACATATTCCATTTAATTTATTAAATAAAACTTTATACAGTTCAATTCAACATCGTACTTAATGAAACATCATCGTACTTAAATGTGTCTAGTCTTTTTATGACCCACACATTTAAGAAGGGTAGGCTTCCTTGAACCTAGACTTCCATGGTAAATTTTATGTGTTTATATTATCTATTAAGGTGGTTATAAAATTTTCTAATTTTTTATGACCATGGGACCATATAACAAAGGTGCCATCCACAATTTTGATCCAAATCTTAGGTTGAGCAAGGGAAGAAATAGGGGATTTTCTTTCAATATTGACCTCCATGAAAAAAATTGGATACAATTGGAAAGAGAGGGAAGCCCATAGATACCCCATAAGTTTGTTTGTATGTATCCCCTTGGAAATTATGAAGTGTGGATATCGGACATATCTCAACTAACTTAGAAGCATGTTGGTTGATCATCTTGCCTAATTTCTTACTTGCAATCATCTGAAAAATATTTAATTCCATTGCCAATGCTACATAAGATATCTCTGAACGAAATATTGTGAGGGGATATAGTAAAGTTGATCCCTCTCTAATAATATCTTAGAGTTATTATCAATGTGATGGCTTGAAATATTAACAATTAACTTTTTGCTTTCACGAGACCTTGTGGTTGTAAGGTTGTCATATCTTTCGTACTTTCCATTGTTAGAGGTACCAAAATTAATATTAGTGTTTAAGGTATCTATCATGCTATTGCTACCTTCACGACCATCCTTATATATATTTACCACACTTAATGTACTTTCTTCATGGTTTTCAACATTGTGCCCTGGGTTTTCATTAACGTTGGATTCAACCAAGCAAGCACTAACCTAATTATCCTAGTGAATATCCAATGTGACATATTTTTCTCTATTATGCTTAGTAATCTCAACATAATTATCCACTTTTTCACAACTCACAATTTTTGGGCTCCGAGAAATTCCTCACAAGACAATGGAGTTGGTCCTGGCTTTGCCTCTCATAACTTGGACATCATGGTTGACATCCAAGGAAATATCCTTCACTGTACAAGAATGTCTAGTGTCGTCATTGATAGTGTTCCTATTTAATCTATTTAATGTGTCATTCAAAGTAAAAAAAATTATCTCTATTATACACTCCCCAATCCAAAAATTATAGTGAAAATATGGAACAACATAATTTGAAGCACTAGATTCAAAATATAGAAGAACAAGATTTGAAGAATTAGAGTTAACATTATCTTTGTCGTCCTCATGATTTTCTTTGCCCAATCTATGTGATGAGCCATTAACTATATTAAATGAGTTCATACAATATTTCTCTTCAAACTAGAAACTCGAAATTCTATTGTCTTTAATCACTTTGTCCATTAATTTATCCATATTAATATTCTGACATGTGCTTAATTTACTATTAGAGTATATATTGTGGATTATATTTTGGTCATGTACATTCCTGATAATGTTATTATTGGCTTCATTTCCCTTTTGTGAATGCCTTTCAATTCTATGCTTAGTGTTGTTATTTATTCTATCCATCGAATTTCTATTGGACACTTGCATGTATCCCATATTTATTCGGTAAGTATATTAGTTTTAAGAGTTTTGCGATCAATGTTATGGTATGAGTGTTCTTTTAT
>JASDQU010101608.1:502748-548901 GCA_032191745.1 Picea mariana | reverse complement strand
ATATATATATTATAAAGTCATTGGAATATCCACGACACTAATCGTCGATATTCTGATTCACAGGGCCTAAGAAAAACGTTGGAGATACAATAGACTTGTCACTTATTCGTTGAAAGTTTGTCAAAAATCCATCAATAGTTCAACAAAAAGGGTGTATAGAAAACCATCATATATATGGTAGCATCATCACTCCTTCATCGAAAGTTTGTCAAAGTTTCATGGGAGGTTTTCTACCTGTTTATCACAGGTTTTCACTATTTCGTTGAACCATTATCACATGTGTGTCAATATTTTGATGCAAAAGTGACGATAAAGTGATGGTAGTGGGATGAGCATATTAGGGAAACTTTGTTTCTATTATGACAATAAGGTTCGTCGATCTTGCAACAAACTCTTGAAGGTCGTAATTGTGACGAGGCAGATGCAAAAAAAAAAGGATTGTTTCCTTCATCATACTTGGGACAATGTGGTGATGAACATGCGTCGGTAAATCATCAGAAAAAGGGCACAATGTATTAGTGGGAGAGGTGTAACCAAACCTCTGGTCCACCATAGCTCCAAGGAATCATCCCATTAAGTTTTACTTGGTCTCCCAGATGCCTGATTGGGTAGGGTTCCATCCCTTTTCCTTTGCGGGTTTATTAATCATAGGAATTTTGAGGGTTATCAGTCGTTTATTTCCAAAGTAAGTTGAAGAGGGATTCGACACCCCAGATAGTCAGACCACTGGACAACTAGAATATTTCTTGTAAGGAATTCTTAAGGAGTCCAATTTCTCGTATTCCTAGTGCGTTAAGGTTCTGAAGAAGGGTTCGGTGGGGAGGATCCCTTGTGCCTTGTGGTGATGTGAAATTCCATGTCAGTCCATAGGTTGTGTCGTGGTTGGTCCACATGTCATGAAGGACATCGTTCCATGTGTCTTGGATATCCAAAGTTTCAACACAGAGTTCTATTAGAGGCTTGGAGGACATGATGACGTTAGCTTGCATGTGTCATGCCACGCCATCAACCACATGTCGTGCCATGTCAACTTATCCATATAAAACTACTATTTCAATTTCCATTTGTTTGTGCCATGTTATCATACCACGTCATCCTAGAATCCAGTCTAGTTATGAGGTGTCATGTCAGGTGCCATGCCACATCAAGTCGGTGTGCCTTTGGTGCTAACGGGATAGTTGGCTTCAACATTTGTTGATGAGCGTTATATGGATTTCACTGGGTCCCAGTGCCCGATGGGGTAAGGTTCCTGGTTGTGTTAAGCTTCCAGGGATTAGGAAACTGATAATGTCTTTATTTTTTTCAACGGCTGGGGATCCATCGGATCCTAGTGCCCAGTTGGGTATGGTTCTGCCTCCAAGTTCTACCCTCCGGTCTATGTAATAAAGACCTGAAAATTTTAGTAGGTCGTAACTTTTGATCCCGAGCTCAAATTTGAGTGTATTTATAGTCAATGGAAAGATATTGATGAACAAAACTGAGTTATGAGCTCATATTTGAATTTGGAAGTGTGGTTAAGGAAGGTAATTTGGAGGAAAGAAAAAATAAATTTTGTGCAGCCTAATAACTTAATGTGGGTTAGGGTTTGAGTGTGTTACAACATTCATGATTTTGAATGCATAGAAACTCTCAAATTTAGGATCTGACACTCCATCCAACTTTTACAACGACCTAGAATTGTCAATTTTTCCCTTTTGCATTTCCTCTAGACTCATAATTTTTGGCCAAAAATGGCTATCTTCCAAATGGAGTAGCATTGGAAAAAATCCCCTCAAGAAAAAATTGTCTATATTGATGAGTAGATAAAAAGTCGAGTAAATAATTTTTTATATATAGGTGATATAGGGTCCTTTTTGTTACTTTGAAGTTTTGAAAAATCCACAACGCGCCCAAAAATAATGGATTTTTCCATATTTCAACATTTCCACTCCAAACCCCTTTGAAATTTGGTAGAGGTCCAAATGGGTATATTCATGCCTTCTTTTTGATATATCTATAAAATTTTCACCCTTATCTGGGTCCCAGTTATCGAGCGGGACCCAGACCTTCAAAAGCCATTATTTCACATTTTTTTGGAAAATGGAAGTAAAATTAGCTATTGGGCCTCACATGAATTCTTGTATCACTCTTCACTACAGACACACACATAAAATTTCATCCTATTTGGAGTTAAACTGCTCCTATTATTCCCCAAACAATTTTTGGACTCCAATTCTGTTTTTGTAAATTACTGGTTTTCTCCTTCCCTTTTCCTCCTCTTTTCTTCTCTCTCTTCTATCTTCGTATCTTTATTCCTCTTCTTTTTTTCCTTTTTTCTTCTTCTTCTCTTTCTCCTTTATCGGTGATCAAGGTATATTCTCCTTGTTGATGCATCAACCCAAAAATCCTATTTTTCATCGATGTGTCGGGATGTCTTTTCCCCACCAATGTATCGACCTCAAAAAAAATTATTTTCCACCAAAGCAATCTCCTTTATCGTTGATGGAAGGTCTTTCTTCCCTGCCGATGTATTGATGCAAAATAAAATTCTTCTTCATCAATGTACCAGTGATGAAAATACTTTTTTTTTCTCATTGACGTTTCAGTGACGAAGCGCTCTTTCTCGTCGACATTTCGGTAATACAAAACTTTTTCTCACAGATGCGGTCTTAATTATCAGCGTCAAATACTTATTCTTTACCGGGGTATTGGTCATTAAAACCCATGCTATCACCAATGTTTCATGGACGAAACCCTATTTTTTTCCATATGACAAACACGTATCTTTTTTGTTGATGTTTCAACGATGATTTTTTTTTTTTCTCGATGACTTGTCTTCTTCCTTCTGTTGTTGATTTATTTTCTTTCCTCGTTGTTGTATTGGGGGAGAAATCACATTTTCCCATTGGTTTATTGATGGTGAAACCACATTTTCCCACTGATGTATTGGCGACAAATCACATTTTCCCATCAGTGTATCGATAGAAAAATCACATTTTCCCACTGGTGTATCAGTAACAAAATCACATATCGTATCAATGACAACTTATTTTCCATCGAAAACAACCTGATGAAAACTTATTTTCCATCGAAATGCTTCCTTTGTTCATAGGCAAAAAATATCATTTATTGTCGATGCATTAGCGAAATATGTCCATTCTTCGTTGATACACATTGTATCGGCAACTAAAGGAAATCTTCATATTTAGTCATTTTTTCACAATTTTCGGGCTCATAACTATCACGATTATTGTGAAAAATGCCCGACTTGGACATCTGAGCCAAATTTAACCACTTAGGGGGCAAATTGACCCCCATACAACAACAATAACATACACAATTTTGAATTTAAGCTTTCACCCCAAATTCACATGGCTAGGAAAATTTATTTTTTACCCAAATCTACACACAAACTTGAGTTTTGGCTATTGTAGCAGACCCATAGAATCTTGGCATTGTAACCATAGCTTTGATACTACTCTGTAGTGACCCCACTACCTTAACCATAAACATTTTTCTAATACCATGAACTAAATGCACTCTAACATCAAATTAAAAATGCGTGCATCTAGTAGAAATAATTAATAGCATGAATGCAACTAATTAAAAATCATACACAACAACATATATTTACTTAAAAATCAGAGTTCATACACAATAATAAAAAGCCACAAATAAAACAAATAACAAAGGTAAAAAAAATTATCGTGTAACAACAAATGAGAAATTGGATGTAGGGCACAAAATTTCATCCCAACCATAGATTTGATGCTCCAAATCTCAGTAGCAAATCACCCCTAAGATAAGGATACAATTCCATAAAACAGGGTGTCTCTCATAGCCCAATTTACTCCCACAACCAACTAGTTTTCCCACAATTGTCCCAATCCTCCATCTCTCTCCTCCCCTCAACCTATGCAATCCAAGTATTTTGGATCCCCCTTTACTGCACATAGTCCCTCAAGCCTTCCCTTTTCCCTCCGGGTCTCCAACATAAGGTTGGATAGGAATATCTAATTCTGGGGACTCGAGGGATGCTAGCTACCCTGAGAGAACTAACAAAACAACCTATTGCTCAAGAGGAAATCACTCACACAAAAATATCCCTCTATATAGGCCTAATAGCCCGCTTCTTCATGCAAAACAATATCCAACGAGATGCCCACAACATCTACTATGGATGCCTTCAAGTTCCAATTCTCTCCACCCCCTTACTAATCCAAAAACTTCATGTAAAAATTGCCTATCATAGCCACTCAGAATTCTCTTTTACCCATGAGAGTTGAATCGCATTCCCCAAGGTTGATTGTACTTGCCCCCCATGCTCTCATAACTATGAGATGTGACTTTTCCCACCAGCCCCTCTTACATGTGTTTAATTATTGAGCTCTCATACACTCAAAAGAAAATTTGAAGGTTCACTCAAAGTAATAATTTTAAGAAGGTGGGTTGGAAATAATACCCATGAGTAATCCCCCCTGGACCCCTTCATCGAAATTCATAAGAATTCCCCTCTCTTGTGAAAACTTAGCCCCCAATTACTCTATCTGTGTCCACCCATAATTGACGTCACATTTATTTTATTATTACGATCATATATAATGTTGACAATTTACATATTTGGGCTTGTGGCCATACATCGTATTTAATTACACATCACTAAAACACATATTATAAATGAGGGTGTTACATGTACCATATTAAGAGTCATTATAATGGCCTCCACACCCATTATCACAATGAGTTTTATCTCAGTCTATAGTATATATAATTTCTTATTGTTCAATCACTGGCTTATAATACACAGACTAAAATAAATGTTTTCCAAGTTGCTCTAGAATCCATCTATTGTGCTACTTATATGTGTAATATAATGCACTCATTAATTATGAATCCAGGATTCGTAATCAACAGAGTTGCAAGACACCAGTAAGAAAGGTAATTTTAATGTCATGAGTATAGAAATATTCTAGACTATGCATGCTGGAAATAAAGCAAACTAGCGAATGAAAACACACTTTGGTTGTGTTTCACAGAGAGGCTATCTACTCAATTAAGGCACATGCAAGTATGAGATGGATTTCTTTGACAGATCAACTCTTCTTTCTGACCCAGGAATATAACTATGCAATCATGCTTTTGAAAGGGAAATCACACATCAATCATCACTCATCAATCATCGAGACATAGTCTGGGTAGTTCAATAGTCAATATATTGAGTATGTTGTGGTTCACAATATGCTGCTGTAAACTTCACTAGTTCTCCATCAATTATGGCTGACTACTGCTATGAACATTCATGTCCATGAAACAAAATCAAATTCATAAAAACAGAAACAGAGCATATGCAAAACAGAGAAAGTAAAGATCTCTAAACAATCAAAACCTAAACTAAACTATACTGCTGTCCTCTGAAAGGGTGAAAGCTTCAGCTAGTATAACATCTATACTATTGAAATCAACTACTAACACTAATATATAAGGATGCTGACCTTTGTTGGGTGGTGGGCCCTTTCCGCTTCAACAGGTCAACGTTTGGAGTCTACAGTAAGCTTTCTTTCAATCCACGCATTCCTCTTACTCAAATTTCAAAGCATAGAATTAAACTATGCTAACAACTCAACTCACATTCATTCATAAATGATCAAGACCTAGAAATAAATGACATCCTTCTATTAAAATTAAACTCAGAATATGTTCTACAATATGTAACGTTGCTTCACATGTTGGATTATACTAACTCTCTACTACTTCCACCATCCTTGCCATGACTATTTAAATAGTCTTAGTCATGAAAGACAAGGAGGTGAAATATTTTGCAAATCAATCAATTGTCAAATTTATATATTCGGTTACATATTTTGAGCTTCATCCTCATGACACGAAGTGTATGAGGATGAAGCAATAAACAAACAAGCTTATCATAACCTTGCTAGAGCTTTAATGATTCAACAAACATGCAACAATTATCTTTGGCACGATCTGGAGCTAAACTTGGTATATTCTGCTTCCTATATTGGCACTGAATCATGACAGGTGAGATTCGGTAAATAGTATCGGATTCGAATAGTGCACAAGGGGTTGGTACTGGATCACGATAGTCTGCGGCCATTGGTACCGGATCGCGACAGTGGATAGTTCAGTACCAGATCTGAATGGAAGGTGCGCTTGGTACCAGATTTGAACAATGGCAATTTGGTGCATAAGTATTAGATGGTTGAGCTGGTACAGAAAGTTTGGACTCATCTAGAGGTCAAAGGTTACACATGGCAAATTAAAACATTAGTACATGAAACATTTAGTCTCCTAGCTCAATAAATCACCAAAATGCATGAATTAATTATACTTTACCTTATGACCTCATCAATGGCTAATGGTAGTGTTCTTTGTCATTTATCCAAGCTTAAGTAAGCCAAAAAGGTATAGATGAGGAGTATAATAGGGTAGTGGGGATGTCAATTTAGAGGCTCAACATTCCCCCATGCCAAAATCATTGCATGTCCTCATGCAACTGAAACAAACCCAAAATTTTCAAAATTTGACACTCCATTCTTTACTTTTGTAGATCAATGATGTTGATGGCTAAGGCTTCTACTTTCAGCTCCCTTTTTATGACCTTAATGTATTGTAAGAGTCTTAGTACCTTCTTAAGCTTATTAGAAGTCTATTCATGGTCATCTTGAATTTGTTGGTTGGTTGCCTTCAGTTGCTCGTTTTCCTTTTTGATATACCTGTCCAATAGTTGGTATTCCTTCACTTCTTTTATTAAGTTTCTTGTTGACCCCATTGTTTCTGGATGGATCTATTCTCTTTCCTCCACTTCCTCCTTCATCCCACATAAAGTAATAGTGACTTGTTTCTCAGTCAAGATAGGGATGTCATCCTAGACTGATAGGTCTTCATAAGGGAAGGTAAGATCTATTGGATCTTCATGTGTATGAGGACTGACAATTGCTTTTCCTTTCTTTGCCATGATCCTTGTGATTCTTTTACAAGGGGGTATTGGATCAAGGGTTCTCATAGGCTTCCTTTTCTCCTTTTCTGTTTGTGGAATGGTTACAGGGGATTGTTCTATAGACTGTTCACTTTTATTTTCAGAGCCATTCTTCTCTTTCCTCACAGTTTTTATCTTATGACCCTTCTCCTCAAGTGCTATTGTTGAAGTCTCCTCTACTAATTTGGTTTTACCTTTTGATTCTTGACTTTTAATAATCTTATTGACTGTGGAAGAGGGACTTGCTTGTTTACTAGCTTTATCTTTTTGGCTCACTGTTCTGGAGGATGATGGAGTTACCTTATCTTTCTTACCCTTTTTCTTTTGAGGTTCCTTATCTTTCTCTGGAGCAAGATGGGCTTCCTCTATAGGTTTGTTTTCTGTGGGAAGGTTTTGAGTGATGAGGATTTTCCAGCTAATCCTTTGCTTCCTGATTTCATGTATAACTAACATCTTAATAAGACCTTGATGGTAAATGTTAGTCTTCTCAATTTTGGATAGGGGTTTGACACCTCTTACCATCTTATTCAGACTCATCCATAAAAAATATGGGAAATCAATTTCAGAGCCTCCTTCAAAGTGTAATAGAAGCCTAAGATGATATATGAAGGTTACAACATACCTTCCCTCACAAGTGAGGAATCGTTGAAGACTAGCAAGCATTGGATGATATTCTTCCTTGATATAGTTCCTAGGAATTCCCTTTCTCCAATTAGGGTGTTGATGGTCTTCTTTCAAAAATCGTTGGTACATTTCCTTGTTGATTTCTACTCCTTTGAAATACTTGGCTCCTCTATTAGGTAATCCCATGGCTTCCCTTAAGGTTTCTTCATTGATTGTTAGCTGTAGATTTCCTATGTGCACAATCTCTCCATCGTAACCCTGAATAAATGCATGAGATACCAAAAATGACATCCTGTGAATTTCTCCAAAAATGACATCCATCCCACTCTAGCATACTTCTCTCTACACAGTTGGAACTCCTCGGTCTCTCTATAAATCTAGAAGACCGGTTCATGTCTACTTACAACCATCTTTATAAATTGTGAGAAAAAAAAAAATCGGGCTGTAGCGCAAGGATTTAGTCAGCTGATGAGGGTAAGGGTTTGGTACCGGAGATCGCAGGGAGGAGTAAGCTCGAAACTGGAGAAAAGTTGGTAACGGCAAAACAACTATGGTGATGGCATCACTAATTCATATGGTGAGTCTAAGTAAAGATGCCGTAAAGGAAAATTAAGACAAGATGAGGCTCATCTGGATGGCTTCACCTCCCAGATGAGCCATTTCATTTCTGCCTGTTAGTGCAATGATGGGAACAAAATGTTGGGTGTCAAAGCATCATTATTGTTTGGGATAGGTGATTGGACTTCTGAGCAGTGAATTTGATGTTGAATCATGGCTCATGACACGAGATACATTCGTGATTGCTTAAGGATGAAGCATGTTCGTGGCTCATCATTACTAGACATGCTCCATATTCACACTTTTGATGTGATTTTTCCTTCAATCATTTTCAAGCGCTTATGTGATGAGAGGATTGATTAAGGTTAAGCATATGGGTATCAGGGAAGTGAAAGTTAGATGCATGGTTTTAACACTAAGGTCATAAGATCTAGTATACATTTTCATGCCTATTGTAGTTTTATAAGAAAAGGAAAATAAATAATACCATGTTACCTTTACTTTTACCATTGTATAATCAATACCCATAGAATATGCGATTGCCTTTGTATTTGAAGCTTGCAGATTGTCAGAGTTCATCTTTTTTCTTTAGGCTGGAGTTTTCTGGAAGCTTGCAGATTGTCAGAGTTCATCTTTTTTTTTTAGGCTGGAGTTTTCTGGAAGCTTGGTACTGGAATTTCCTATACTTCATGAAACTTCTTTATTCTGTGCTTATCTTCTTTTGTGTCTGGTTCTGCAGGGTTGTATGCTGGTTTCTGAAGATGAGATGTGAGTCTAAAAAAGAGTTTTGAAGGAGCTCTTTGACCCTCTCCCATGCCAAGGATTTTTCATATCCTTATGAAAGAAGATTCAACACTTTGTATCATAATGGAGAAAACATGATAAGAGAAAGGAAACCAAATCAAATTCCAAAAGTACATTTATCACCTAGCATATGATCACATGCGTAAAAATTGAAATTGCCTTTCTTTTGATGACTTATTAACAAGGGTAGAATTCAACAATGACAACAGGGAGGTTTTTATATTTTTGCCAGAAGAACATATCCAACCTAACTTGCTTTAGAGATTTACTATCATTAGATGTTATGGATAAATTTCACAGTATAAGTAGATGAGACTCCCTAGTTAGGGCTCCACTCTTAAGAAGTTTCCTTCTTAGGTAATGTAGGATTTAGATGTCAGACCAATAAGGTTGACTTAGGGTAATTCTCAAATGGACATTTTCTTGTAATAATTATCTTTGTTTATTAATATAGAGTTGTATCTCATAAATGTTAACAATGAGCTTTGCTTGTAGTGTTCATCTTTTAGATGACAAAAGTGAATTTTTCAACCAGACAAGTATAGATGAGACATTTCTCAACCAGAACCCACTTCCATCAAGCCTGTTCAGTACTCCGGTGGGGTAGTTGTGATAATTAGTGAGAAACATCCCTTCCCCAAGAAGAATGCCCCATTGCCAACAGGCATGTTCAGTACCTTGATGGGTTTGCCTAGTCATACCACAGATCGATACCCACTGCCAGTAGACCTGTTCAGTATCCCGATTAGTTAGTATCTTAAACCCTTTTTCCATCAGAGGCTTCGTGTCCATAGTCATCTATTTCAATTTTTATTAAAGAGTTTTTTTGCATGGTGACAGGGGAGGCTCATCTGAAAACCTTTTTACAGGCTGGGATGGTATTGGGTTGGAAGGTATATTCTCTTATTTGGATGTCTTTAAAGATTTTTCTGAAGGAAAAATAAACTTATGCATTGCACATTAGATCCAGATGTATAATTTTTTCTGAGTTTGTCCATAAGAGAATGACCTAAAGTTACCTTAGGGTACTGATACATCCTCTTCCATAAAAGTTTTCCTAGTGTGCCCATGACAGAGAGTGTTCATATACTCATATGTTACTCTTTAGGAAAGATAATCCAATGAATACTATTGAAGTCTAGTTAGGGTGAGATAGTTACTTGTAGGCTAATATAGTTTTTATCCCTTTAATCATGTTGAAATATTGGATAAAGGAAACCTCTCGACTTTTAAGCAGATTAAGCATGGTTCTTTTAACAATCATAGGTAAAGATTATGTCTTTTTGGTCAAGCAATAGAACCAAAAGAAATTAAAATACTTCCTTTTAGCTAGCAACAGAACCAAAAGAACTTAAAAATTCTTCCTTTTAGCAACATAACCAAAAGAAATTAAAGATACATCCCTTTAGTTAGCAACAGAACCAAAAGAAATTATTGCTTCATAAGGGTTGTCATTTGATGTTGCATTTGGCTTCTTGGTTCCAGCTTAAGTGGTTGTTGCATGGCTTCATACTTCATATTAATTGACATAAGATTTTGAAATATGCGTAGCATTCCTTGTCAATTAGGTGATGTGTGCTGATAGTACCGTATAAGGACAGACTTCTAGTACCGGACCAACACAGGACTGCTGGTACCAAATCAGAACAAGATTTCTGGTACCGGAGCAGAACAGAGTATTGTTGATGCCTACAAATTGATGTTTAGAAAGTTCTTGAAGATCAAATAAATTATAGAAATCTACTTACAAAGATAAAATGCGAAAGTAAAACAAAAGGAGGTAAGAATCCCTTGTTACCTTCAGCTTATTAACAAAACACAATCCACACCTATGTACAAAAGTTTAAAAAAATAAATAAACCAATCAATCAATGTGGATCAGTAGGAAGGTATTCTTCCTTACTGATCACCTGCATATCTGAATTCTGTAGTATACAAGTCAAAAATTCCTCTTTTGATAGGGGTTTGTTATAAATTCTCAACCGGTGACCATTCACAAGTAGTGGTGTTTGTTGTTCGTCAATTGTCTTTATCGTGATTGAACCATTATCATAGACAATGTCAATTTCGTAAGGTCCCATCCAATAAGTAGTTAACTTACCTTTGAAGTTCTTGAATCTGCTGTCATACAATAGGGCCCAATCTCCTTGTTGAAAATTTTTCTTTTTGAGATACTTGTCATGCCATTTTGTTCTCTGCTCTTGAATGAGGGTGGTTCTTTGAAGTGCTTCCTGCCTGATTTCGTCCAACTCATTAAGCTGGAAGATTCTTTTTTGCTGGGCTTCATCCAAGTTCATGCCAACTTGTACTGCAGTCTTGAACGTTTTGATCTGGAATTCTATGGGTAGAAGTACCTGCTTCCCATACACCAACTCATAGGGTGTATGTCCTGTTGTATTCCTCCAGGTGATTCTATAAGCCCATAAGGCTTCTAGTAATTTGTTAGCCCAGTCTTTGTGGTGTAGCTGTATTGTTTTGGTAAGAATGTATTCAATAACTTTGTTGGTAGATTCTACTTGTCCATTTGCCTGTGGATGGTAGGGTGTATATTTTCTATGTTTAATTTGGTACTATTCTGTAATAGCTTTGACTATATTAGAGGTAAATTGTGTTCCCTGGTCAGTCACAATTTCTCGAGGTACACCAAATCTAGTAAAGATGTCATTAAAAAGGAAATCTACCATTGTTTGTTCACTTGCAGCTGGTAAAGCTTTTGCTTCAACCCACTTAGTCACATAGTTAGTACATACAAGTATGTACTTTTTCTTTTTAGATGCAGGGTTAATGGGCCCTACAAAATCTAATGCCCATTTCTCGAAAGGCTCAATGACTATTTGAGCTTGAAGTGGCATTTGGTCTCGTGCAGTAGGCTTACCCATGCATTGGCATTCATCACAATTGGATACATAGGTTTTAGCATCTTTGAAAATATGACGCCAATAATAACAAGATTGTAGAACTTTATAAGCGGTCCTCTTGTCTGCGAAGTGTCCTCCACAAGGACCATCATGGCAGGCTTGCAAAATATCATGAATTTAATCTTCCCTTACACATCTCTTGATTACCAAATCTGGTCTTGTTTTGTAGAGACAATCATCGTGCCACATGTAGTTTGCACTTAGCTGAATTACTTTCTGTTTTTCTCTAGGAGACAATTTCGGAGGCATATTCCCTGTCACAAGATAGTTAGCTACATCTGCATACCAAGGAGTGAATGTAGAAATAGAAAACAAATTTTCATCAGGAAAGTTATCTTCTACTGGTGCGTTATCTTTTAGATGAATCATTCTAGATAAGAAATCAGCCACAAGATTATCCTTACCAGGTCTATCAATAATGTTGATATTGAACTCTTGTAATAATAACAACCATCTTGTAACTCTAGGATTTGTTATAGGTTTGTTCATTAAGAATTTGATGGTTGAATGACCAGTGTGTACAAAAGATTGATATCCTGTAATATAGTGTCTAAATTTATTGATAGCATGGACCACAGCTAGAAATTCTTTTTCTATAATGAGATAATGATGCGAGGCTCGACCGCTGTTCCTACCATTCAGAATTCATTTTGGGTCGATCTCTATCGTTAATACGTAGATAAGAGAGAGACCATCTCTTTTGAAGGTCTAGCCTATTATTCATGAAAAGGTCGATCTCCTCCCCAACCTCCAACTCTCTCTCTGTTCGATCAGAGTGCATTGACCCGGGCCAACAGCAGCACTGTCGTGACAGTATAATTAACTTCAACTGGAGACAGATTTTTACTGACAAAGTAAATAGCATAAGGCATTTGATTTTCCCTTTTTCCAAGAACTGCCCCAAGGGCTGTGTCTGAGGCATCGATATAGATATGAAAAGGAAGGGACCAATTTGGTCCTCTTAATACAAGGGTAGTTGATAATTTCTGTTTTAGAATCTCAAAAGATATTTTTCATTCATCATCCCACTTAAATTCGACTTCTTTAGATAATAACTTGAATAAAGGGGTAGCTAGGTTTGTAAAATTCGGAATGAATCTTCTATAGTAGCCAACATGCCCTAAAAAGCTGCAAACTTCCTTTTGTGAGGAAGGTATTCTGACTTGTGTGATAATATGAATCTTTTTCGGATCAACTCTCATTCCAGAACCAGAGATGTGATGTCCCAAAACAATACCTTTAGTGAGCATCATTTTTTACTTTTCATTACTTAGGGAAAGATTAGTTTCCTTACACCTAATCAAGACTTTTCTAGACTGGTCAAAGCTTCCTGGAAGTCTTTTCCATGGAATGTAAAGTCATCCATGTAGACTTCCACGCAATCATTGGTTAAGTCAGAGAAAATAGCTAGGACAGCCCTTTGAAAAGTGGTTGGGGCATTGCAAAGTCCGAAAGAAAGAACCCTATAAGCATAGGTTCCCCATGGGCAGGTGAAAGTGGTCTTCGGGTGCTATTTGTATTTGGTTATAACCACTAAACCCATCTAGGAACGAAAAATACTTCTTTCCGGACAAGGTATCCAACACTTGATCAATAAATGGTAAGGGAAAATAATCCCTATGGGTGGCTTTGTTCAACTCCCTGAAGTCTACACATATTCTCCACTTACCATTTTTCTTGGGAACTATGACAAGTGGAGACACCCATTGACTATCTGAAATGGGGTATATGAGATTGGCTTGAAGGAGTTTTTGCAATTCCTCTTTTACAATATCTTTAAGGGCTGGATTCATCCTTCGCTGAGGCTGTCTAACTGGTCTGATTTGGTTATTAGTGTAGATATGATGTGTGCATGTGTCAGGGTGAATGCATTTCATGTCTGCATAATCCCATGCAAAGGCATCAAATTGTCTTTGGAGCATTTCAATTACTTGTGTCTTTTGTTCTGGTTCCAAAATAGAGTTGATATACAAAGGTTTTCCTAGGCTAATCTCAACAAGTTCAGTACTTTCTTCCTTCTCTGAGGGAGCTGGTGATAAATTATATAATTGAGTGATATCAGGGTGCCAAGTTTGTTGAAATTCATAAATGAAAATGTGTGACAACTCTGCAAAAGACCTTGGATATTCAATACAATTTGTATCAGCCAAAAATAAACTTAAGACTTGTTCATCCGATTGTTCTTGAATTCCTCTTATTTGTTCAAGTGTTAACAGGGGTCTGATGCAATCTTCTTCTCCATAAGGGTTTTCTAACCAAACAGTTATCTCCTGTGTCAGTTGGGCAGGAGGGAAGAGGACAATCTTTTGGCTATGTGTACCATTGGATATAGTCATCTCACCAAACTAACAACTGATAAAGGCATTTTCTGTGGCCAGCCAAGGATGGCCAAGAACCACAGGGTGTCCTGGTTTGGAGGATGATTTAGAGTAGATGACTAGAAAGTCTACTGGATATTCCCAAGAAGCTAGAGTGACTGTGACATCATCTAGACTTCCTATAGGGCTAATGACTGACTTATCTGCCAACACTATCATGGTTTGGGTTGGTCTTAACTGGTTGATTTGGAGCTTTTGCATAGTGTCAAAAGGCATTACATTAATTGCTGAACCCAAATCAATGAGTGTGTTTGGTAAAGAAATACCATTAATTTCAACAGTGACTATTGGGTTCCCAGGGTCATTATATTTGTATGGCATTTCAAAAATAAATTTAGATAATTGCCCCACCACCTGAACAAGGGGAGGTTCCTTCTTCCTCCTTCCTGGTTTCTTAAGGAAAAGATCCCTTATGATTTTGGCATATATGGGGATATCCTTAATGGCTTGCAGCAGAGGTATTTTTATACATACATTTCGTAATTCATCCTCTATATCTTTGTGCAAGGGTGGGTCAGGTTTCTTCACTAATAGTCTTTCGGGGTAGGGTGGAAGATTAAATTGTTGAGGTACTTGTACAGACTGAGAAGTGATTGGAATAGGAGGGGAAGTCTCTTCTTCTACAGGGGTGGTTTGGGTGTTTTCTTCCTCATAATAATTATCATTTTCTTCCTGAATTATTATTCCAGGATTTGATTGATTTACAATTTTCCCTGATCGTAGTTGAATTTCATAGGTGGGAAAGTTTTGAACTTCTATATTCTTCACAGGGTGGGTAGGTCGATTATTGGGGTTAGGGATTGGCTGGGCAAGGATTGCGGTTGGTCTCGAAGGGTTGTGGGCATCTTGGTTTTGTGGCTGTTGATTGACATTTATAGGTACTTGTTGTTACTAGTTAGGGTTCAAGGGGGTTGTAAATTGTTGTTGTATAAGAGGTGGAAATAAAGATTGCATCTGTGGTGGGTTAAATCTAGGTAGTAATTGGAAAATGTTTGCAGGATACTGTGGATATGTAGGGTAAGAGGGATTCCCATACACAAGCCCCCTCCAACCTTGTTTCCAAGGTTGAGTTTGAGCTTGTTGAGGTGTCCATTATGGATAGGTCATTGGGGGAGGACCCCATTGTTGCTGTTGATATTGTGCATTAGGGTCATAAAATGCATTGGGGTTTTGTGCTCTCCAAGGTCTTCTGGAATGGTATGATTGTTCTTGTGAGACTCCTCCTCCCCTATACATGGCTTGTAGTTCAAGAAAAGTTGGAAACTCAGATGTGGGGTGCTCTAGTGTACACAGGCCATGTGTTTCTATGACATTTAATGGACATTCTTTCTTACCATGCTTCTTTCGGCATCTAGGACAGAAGATTGCTAAAACAGTCTCTTCTTCTTGTTTCTTTTTCAGTTTCAGGGTATCTAACTAGTTACTGATTGTGTTCAAGATGTTTGTTGTAAAGTTCTCTAATAAGTTTCCTAACTCAATTCTGGTGATAGTTCCTGAGCTTTGTCTTGTATTTCTGCTAAAAGAATCTCTTGGTGCTTTGCCTGTTTTAGCTTGTCCTCTTGAGTATCTTCTATAGTAATCTGCAATTTCTGCAAAAGGCTTTTGGTGCACATCTCTTGAACTTAACAAATTTAAAACTTCTATGCAGTCATCTCTAATACCCTTAAAAAATACGGTTCTTACTACAGTTGGGTCTGTGGTGAATAATTTTGATATCTGGTAGTTGTATAAGAACCTTTCTAAGTAGTCTTCAAGGCTTTTATCTTCTATTTGTTGCATTTTAAAAATGTCATTTTTAGCATTATCCTTACAATAGTTTTGGTATTTTCGTAAAAATGTGTCTTTCATCTGATCCCAAAAGAGGATTGTATTTTATCCTAAGCTCATGAACCATATTAAGGTTGAATCTTTCATTGTAGTAGGAAAGAGCTTAATTTTTTGGGCATCGTCTGAGTAGTTATAGCTTCTACATAATATGTCAAACTCGAATAAGAATAAGTCTGGATCTTCAGTTGACATACCTCTAAAAGTGGGTAACGATGATAGTGGGATGTTTTTCATGCTAATGTTTCTGGAAATATCCAAGATTGGAAACCCAAAGGTCTCAGTCTTAGTGGTTGCATTTCCTTCTTCTTCTACCATTCCATTGATAGATGGTTCAGAAATTGGATTTTGTGTGTCTCCTGAATGTTCAGCAAATTCACGTTCTACCCACCCCAATGTTGATTCTTCTGTTTTAGGTTCTTCTTCTGGAGCCTTGCTGGCTCCCCTTGAACTTTCTCCTAGTGGAATTTTTCCTGCACCAGTGTCAGTTGGATTAGTGGGGGGGGTTGTTTTTGAATCTATAGAGCTTACAAATCTACCCTTATTATCTCTATATCTATGCATAAAATGGAAATTTGATTCTTAACTAAAATGAAATCCTAATTCTATCTAGAAGGTAAGAAGGAAACCTGGCTTCGAAGAACCCCACTCTAGTGGTCGCATGGCTCTTCACTCATGTCTTAAACGTTTTATCCTCCTCCCTCAAGCATCCTTTAAAATCATTCAAAAAATATGCAAACAATCTAAGCTAAAAATCACTTCCTACTATTTGCTACTCCCTAACAATGGTGCCAAAATGTTGTTCTACTTATATGTGTAATATAATGCACTCATTAATTATCAATCCGGGATTCGTAATCAACAGAGTTGCAAGACACCAGTAAGAAAGGTAATTTTAATGTCATGAGTATAGAACTATTCTAGACTATGCATGTTGGAAATAAAGCAAACTAGCGAATGAAAACACACTTTGGTTGTCTTTCACAGAGAGGCTATCTACTCCATTAAGGCACATGAAAGTATGAGATGGATTTCTTTGACAGATAAACTCTGCTATCTGACCCAGGAAGCTAACTATGCAATCTTGCTTCTGAAAGGGAAATCACACATCAATCATCGAGACATAGTATGGGTAGTTCAATAGTCAATATACTGAGTATGTTGTGGTTCACAATGTGTTGTTGTAAACTTCACTAGTTCTCCATCAATTATATCTGACTATTGCTACCAACATTCATGTCCATGAAACAAAATCAAATTCATAAAAACAGAAACAGAACATATGCAAAACAGAGCAAGTAAAGATCTCTAAACAATCGAAACCTAAACTGAACTATACTACTATCCTCTGAAAGGGTCAAAGCTTCAGCTAGTCTAACATCTATACTATTGAAATCAACTACTAACACTAATCTATAAGGATCTTGACCTTTGTTGGGCGGTGGGCCCTTGCCACCTCAACAGGTCAGCGATTGGAGTCTACAGTAAGCTTTCATTCAATCCACACATTCTTCTTACTCAAATTTCAAAGCATAGAATTAAACTATGCTAACAACTCAACTCACATTCATTCATAAATGATCAAGACCTGGAAATAAATGACATCCTTCTATTAAACTTCAACTCAGAATATGTTCTACAATATGTAACGCTGCTTCACATGCTGGATTATAGTAACTCTCTACTACTTCCACCATCCTTGCCATGACTATTTAAACAGTCTTAGTCGTGAAACACAAGGAGGTGAAATCTTTTGCAAATCAGTTAATTGTCAAATTTATATATTCGGTTACATATTTTGAGCTTCATCCTTATGACATGAAGTGTATGAGGATGAAGCAATAAACAAACAAGCTTATCATAACCCTGTTAGAGCTTTAATGATTCAACAAACATCCAACAATTATCTTTGGTACGATCTGGAGCTAAACTTGCTATATTCTGCTTCTTATATTGGTACCGGATCGTGACAGTTGAGATTTGGTAAATGGTACTGGATCCGAACAATGCACAAGTGGTTGGTACCAGATCGTGACAGTCTACGGTTGTTGGTACTGGATCGTGACAGTGGATGGTTCGGTACCGGATCTGAATGGAAGGTGCGCTTGGTACTGGATTCGAACGGTGGAAATCTGGCGCATAAGTACCGGATGGTTGAGCTGGTACATAAAGGCTGGACTGATTTAGAGGTCAAAGGTTACACATGGAAAATTAAAACATTAGTACATGAAACATTTAGTCTCCTAGCTCAATAAACCACAAAAATGCATGAATTAATTATACTTTACCTTATGACCTCATCAATGGCTAATGGTAGTGTTCTTTGTCATTTATCCAAGCTTAGGTAAGCCAAAAAGGTATAGATGAGGAGTATAATAGGGTAGTGGGGATGTCAATTTAGAGGCTCAACACCATCTTTAGTTTATAATTTTGATTAAGGGCAATCATTTTTCCTTCGGTTATGTTATGTTTTGTTTCCATTGTTTTTGTAATTGGGTCATGGGATTTTTTTTTATTTCGAAGTGGTAAAATCTCCCTTCCCTAAATCCCTCAAGAATAGCAATAATAATTCTCTATCCTTCGCACACACATGGGCAGTTTCTATGTAAAAGAATTGTTAAACTCTCTGATGCATAGTTTTTATGATGTTGTGATATGTTCGTAAGTTTGCATTCTCTCTCTCTTTATCTTGTAAAAGATGTTTGTGTGTTGTGAATAATATCACATGGATAACAACTGAAAGAGAAGGGTGGTTCGTTAGGCATTATCCTCACCAAAATCTTTGCTAATTTGGAAACAATCTTTAGGTTGTAACTTGCAAGTCCCTAGGTTGATGTGATAACATCCTCCCTCACTCTAGTGATAACATTGTAAGCAATATTAATGTCATGCATTTTGTTCCCTACCTAGCTTTCAATTGTTATATATGCAATCTATTACATGATATTATTACAATGGCATATTTCTATGGTGTGTTTTTCTTTCGCATTAATCCTCTATTAATATTTTCAAAGTATTTGTATCTAGGGAATTTTCACAAAAAAAGGGCTTGTGTGGCCACTATATGTTAGAGTAAAGTAAGTTTAAAATCCAATAAAGTTGTCATGATTACCCTAGATCACCTATGAAAAATATATTGCCATACAAATTTCAATTAAATGTCCCAAAAAAGCTAGTTTTCCATCCAACATAAAACTCAATATCCTTAGAAAAAATTCCCATAAAGGCACAAAAAGGAATGAAAACAAACATTAAAAATATTCATTTATGTCACCACTGAGATTGAACCTACAACAGGAAAAGGATCATCCATATCATTCTTGAAATACCCCCACACATCATTCACCAAGTTCAATTTAGGTACAACAACATCCTAGTCATCATTCTCAAGCTGTTTCTCATTCTCATAAATTAATAGCAAAAGAATAGGGAATTTATCATTTAATGACCATGTAGAAGGTTTTCATGGACAACTGTGGCAATGTTATACACTCTCCTCCACGGCCTTACAAAATCTATGTCTAGGCCTCATCTCACTTCATTGAGATTGTTTGGATCAAGTAGAAGGGATCAAAGACTTGGAAGGGGGTCATCTACTCATGGTGCACAAAGTGCCTCCATAGTAGTCTAGGAGTTGGATCATGTGCACCACATCTAGTTAAACATTTTAGATATGCACTAAAATATGCTGACAAATATTAGCACAAATCAACATATTATTAACCAAGGAGAAAATCTTATCTTCTTAGGTTCATTTAAATACAATTTCATTATTTAACCAATATTAACATAAACATTTCAATTCCTATGAGTTTCCAAGTAGCATGAAACATGGCATCGGATGGATATTTATTCCCTAGTAGGGCACGTTTCCATGAAATGGTAGAAAGGAGGGAGGAGTTGGCCACACAATTTTGAGACCCACTTCTAAGATGACTCGTCAAAACAACAAAACCAACATAGATACTTAAGGATTTTCGACAACCAACAAAAGGGAAAAAAGGTTGATGGGTTCCAAGAGGAATCACTCTATGGTTTATGATAGCCCACCAAACATAATGGGACAAGAAAAAAAGTCCTTTCTTGACTCCACCAATTGTTTCCACACACTACAAAATCAATAAAGTAAGTTATTTTGCTTATAATTACTCCCTCAAGTTTATTTAGTTGGGAATATAGCATAGGTTTGCAACACAAACAACTATATCCATCCACTGGCTCATATTTTTTGAAGCAAATTCCAATTCCAGTGCTTCTACTAATTGACAAGAGATTCAAGTCCAACTTCAAGAGGGGGAGTTCAAGATAATATTTTTCCAATGATCTAAAAGACTAAAACCATATGTTGCATCAGTTTTAATTTCACTTTTGAAGAATCTCAAGGTTGAAAAGCATGGTAATTATACCAGAGTGTTTTCCTTTATGTTGGGAATAGTTGTCACACTTGGACTTGGGAAATATTCGACTAGCTTGGGACTCGAAAAGACTCGGTGACTTAGGAAAGAATTGGTAAGGACTTGGGATATACAAAAAGTTCAAAATATAGTTCAGGAAAGTATGGTTGAGTCAGGCATGTCTTGGTGAGTTTAGGGTAGAGTATGAGGCGAGTACTCAGCCTAGCTAAGACTCAACAAGACTCACCAAGAATTGCGAGTCTTGTCCAATTCAAACTTCAATAGTTTTGGGGATAGGTGACCACCAATTTAAATTCTCATAAATATATGACAAATGTAAACACCTGACCTTTCCAATTTAGGAAGGGTTTGATAGCCTCCTAGGCCTTCCAAATGATTTGCATAATATAAGTCTTTTTAACTTTAACTATGGTAGGGGTGACAATGAGATTTTGTAGATTCAAGCCCAACTATGAATTCTTGTCAAAAGGAGATTCCTAACTAATATAGTTTCATAGGAGAACCTTCCAGGTATCCATTTATTCCAAGGATTTTTTAAAATCCTACAAAACATGTTAATAGTTTTAGTTTGATTTCTAACCTACCTACTTAGGAAAACAAAAAATTGAAATCTCTATCAAAACTACAATTTGATTTTTACTAGGAACTAAAATACATTGAACTAAAGAAAGTGGCAACAAGTACATAGATAGGAAACTCGAAACACATTATTGTATATTACTCTTGAAGATAGGAGTTACAATCAAATATTCAAACTCTACTCTTTAACCATTAATTCATACTCTGAAAAATTGAATAAATAAAACCTATACCCCAATCTTCTCCTACATATACTAGGAGATGGTACAATGAATCTAGACACATGCATAACAATGCCTTAACTGAACAAACCTAAACCATAGATATATTCTCAAGCTTGGGATTATCATCCTCAACCTGCATGAAGGGTATGTTCCTAGCAAAGTGCGCCTACTATAAGAGGGTGCAAGTATGCACCCATGTATCTTTCTCTTCTAGGGATGTATGCCCCATCTATACTTGGAACCTTCCCACATGAAAAGTGCCCTAAATAACTATTCATGAAACTACTAACTAAAGAAAATATCATAGATATAATTAAACAACTAAATATGAAACAACATCTAAACTAGAACTGAATTGATGATGGCACATGCATGTGTCCTCTATTTCTCTCTCCTCCATAAATTCCCATGCATTGTCATTTGCTTCTTATGTATTTGTTGAAGGATGGTGTACCAAAACTATTTTTATTAAGGTTTCTATATGTAATATATGTTGGAGTACCTTTCATGCATGTGCTTATATCTCCTTTGCTTGCTGCTACCATTAATGGTCCTTTGCTAGCCACTTTATGAGGTAAAAAAAATCCAACAGGCTCACATAACCCATTTTTCATATAGATATAGAGCTTGAATGATAGCTTTGATGATCCTTGAGAATGCAATAAAGGTTTCATTAACTTTATGAAAGAACTTACCATCTTAAATGTTTTCCTAAATAAATCTATGGAAATAATTTTCAACTCTTTGGTCAGCACTAGTTGAGGGAACCTAATAGGAATAATAAACATGGTGTGCAGCCCAAATCTTAATTGATATTTGAAACTCGAAAACCAAGGAAAAGGGATTAAAAATCCATTTTTTTCCACCATCTGAATAGCCATTTCACACAATTCCTTTAGAGATGCTTGGAAGGAAAAGTGAATGCCCATGAAGTTGGATCTAGGACCAACCTTGGTCTAATAACCATTTAGGGATATCACAGGGAGCTTGCTTGTAGCATTGGGTTTGGCCCATTTTATTTTGGACCCTTACATTATGAAATGTTTTTTGAAACTCTCCAAAATATTATCCTTCAATTCATTATCCTCGAGGATGGTGATGAGAGTGCTATTTTAGAAGTGACCATTAACAAGTTGACTATGTTTAGGGTTAGCGAGAGGAATCCCTTTAGTGAGTTCTTTTCTCATTCTATCGGAAATCAAATCATCTTCAATTTCCATCCAAGGACATGTCTATGTATTTTACATAGTTTATTTATTCTATTCCCATAACTTGAATTTTATCCAACTATGTATCTATACATAAAATATTTTCATCTCAAATTGATTAATTAGATATTAATGCATATCCATTTCTTTTCTTGGAAATAATTCCTCAAGAAATTCCTGGGAACTTCCCTCATTCCAAGGATGATACTTAGTGTAAAGAAGACAACATATAGTCAATGCTCTTAATCCCATGGAAATTGAACTACATACATGCACAACAGGTCTGATTACCAACAATGTCTTGACAGCGATGCCACCAATTGATTGAGCTAACCCTCAAGGTTATTCACATCCACTTTTACATTGTTAGACTTTGGTTTATAAATTTTTCATCACATGTGTTTAAATTGTTCTCTTTTGTATATTTGATTCATTGTTTCATAAATTATTTTTTATTAGGTCATTGTACCATTATAGTTTGATTTGATGTAGTCATTGCCTTGAGAATAATAGGGTGAGGAAGTCATTATGGGTAATATGAACGTTGTGGAATAGTTCTTACATTTCATCATTTTAGAAGGATAAACTATGGTAAATGATGACCACTTCTAGAATGAAAAATTATATGTAATTTTTTTTGTTAAAGGAGAAGAGGGAAATGGTAGTATTCTAATGGAGAGTAATGCCACAAACTTTGTCCAATTAGAGAAATAGTCCATCAAAGTGATATGAATTTGTTTTACTATGAAGGTGGAGGTCAAGTGGTGACAATCAATTTATTGAGAGAATATCTAGAGTAATGGAATCAACTATAATAACTCAATTGATGCATTTATATCTAGTGTGTTCTCTTGGCATATGGGACAATTTTGCACAAACAAATAAGAATCATGAACCATAGTTGACTTGTAATAGCACATGTGAATTTTTTTGACAATATATTGACCACCAAAATGACTACTACAAATGCAAGTGTGGGACTTGAAGCACTTTCTTAACCTATTATCTGTTCAAACAATGCAAGACCATAAAATGATCTTCTTATAATGCTACTCCTATTTTTCACTAGTGAGCATGCAAACACAATTTTTTTCTTCCTTTGAAGTGCTATTTAAATGAAATTCTTATGAAGTTAGATATCTAATGATATTGTAATATGACTTTGAGCCTGTAATTTGTTGTTTCTTGCATGACATTTTTATTAGGGATTCACCTATAATATATTCATGTTATTTGTTTGGAAGGGAAGCCTTGGAAAGGTGTGCTTCCATAATTATGCAATGTTCCTCCAAGTTTTCGAGATGGGGGGACACGGGAATGCGGAAATGCTTCTTGGGGACATGTGGAGTCACCTTCCAAATCTTAGGAAATGTCACGGGAAATGTTGCAGTCCCTGACTTAGGAGATCTTGTTCAAAATCCAAACAAAAAATTTAAGCATATGAGAAACAATGACAAGTCACAAACATGAACAATGAAACCTCAAAATAAATATTCACAATCACTTTAGGGATTTCCTAATATAGAGGACACCGTTTGAAATCCCCCCTCAATTTTTTTTTTTTTTAATTATATGAGAAACAATGACAAGTCACAAACATAAACAATAATGAAAAAATAAATAAATATTAACATTTTCATTGATATTTTGATTTTTGTTTGAAAAAATTGATATCTTCTTCTAAAAACATTGGAAAAAATTCATGAGTTAAAAACGAGGCTTTTTCCCTTTTGAAGGGGATACCCAAGAGTCCCCCCAAAAGGAAAATGTCTCCCCATGTTTCCCCCCAAAAGGGGGACACGAGGAAATGTTCCTTGCGAATTTTTCTTGTCCCAAATCGTGGGAAATGTGGGGAACATGCCTCTCACCCAAGGGAGCACTTCCTCATCTAACATTGTAATCATACCCTTCTTTGAATTGTAGTGAATGGTTATAAGATCAAATTCTTAATGAAAGATTAATCCATTTGATATTGTTGGGTATAGATATCCCTTAGTTTTTATAATAAAGACCTTTATTTAAGTAATATATTTGTTTTAATTAAAATAAGTGAACGTAGGGAATTTGATCTAGTCATCAAGTGAGCCTTAAGTAGTCATCAGGTTGACTTGGTCAAGTGAGCCTTAAGTAGTGGAGTAAGATTTATAGAGTGGTGTGCAATGATTGAGAGTCGTGACAATGCCACTGGCTAACCCAAGTAGAGCGATATGAAGGTTTTGTAAGGATTTATTCCCCCAAAAGTAGGCATAACTAGGCTAGAAGGCACCATAATCCTTTCCCTAATAAAAACTATGGAGAATGACAAGTCTATAATATGATTTGTTCGTTTGGGTGGGTTGATGACACCATGATAACAAGAAAGAGGAATTAATCAATCCCCTCGTCAATTCCCAATTAACAACATGATCTTGACCTAGCCTATTATTCATTCAATTTGGTCTATACTTGGTTGATGTATTCACCTTTATGTTCTCACTTATAACCTAAAAACGTGAGTGGTTAAATTCCACCAATGGGGTGATCTTGTTCACTGGGAACTAATCTTTCTCCTAACATGCATTATTGGCAATAGTTGTTGGTTGGAATCATGAATTCGTTGACTTTTTCATATTTATGTTCTCACTTATAACCTAAAAAACTGAGTGGTTCAATTCCACCACTGAGGCGATCTTGTTCAATGGGAACTAATATTTCTCCTAAGATACATTATTGGCAACAATTGTTGGTTGGAACCATCAATTCACTCTTCTTAATCCAATGTCTTCGAATATAATTTTCCCACGAATGAAGGTATATATATAGAAAGGAGATTAATTATCTCTGCTTATTTCCTAGGCTTTCATTTCAGAGTTTTCATAAGCGTTGGTTGTACCTCAAGTATTATGCTCTATCTCAATAAGAGATTTAAGGAATATTCATAATACTTACTCGGGAATATTCATAATACTTACTCACTAGGTTGGTGTAACAATTTTCACCTTTGCAAGAAAGTCATTATCAATGATATTGGTAAGAAAGTCATTATCAATGATATTAGTGAAACACGTGTTTGGTTGATCTTGTATGAAATGAGGATTAACGTTCTTTCCCTTCCTTTAACCCTTAGGGTTGTAGGCCTTTTTAAAACAACCAAAATCCTTGATTGACCAAAAGTCTGGGGTAGAAGCCATTGAAAATCCATCCATTACAGTTTCTTTTGGGTGTTCTACCATGAATCAAATTATTTGAAAGCAAGTCTTTCGTACTGAGAAGAGGATTGGATAGGAAAGTTGGCCATCATTTGGGTCAGAACATCATTTATAAGGAAGACCAACCCATTATATCAGCTCCATAATGTTACGTTTGAGGAATTGGGACAACATCTAGTCTAGCATTCTTATTATGTTTAAAGTAGTGTTTTATGCATGAGTTTGGTTTCTCATCAAGACACTCACCTGTACTTATTTCAAATGAGACAAGTTGATCCTACGACCTTCTTGGTAAAAATTAGAGGGATTTTAGGGACTTCAAAGGTGAATTTGAGGGTGGTATAGAAGATGAAATATATCTCCAAAGGTAAGGTGAGATACGAAAAAGGTCAACCTAGACTTGATAAACCCAACTATTTAGACATACCCAATTTCTACCTTATAATACCTTATCTTAAGCTCATGAATGTTGCTATCTTCACCTATCAACCTAGAAAAGTCCTTCTCCTTACTTTTGATGTCTCGTATTAACAAATTCCTCTCCTTAGAGAGGGAATAAGGGTCTTTAGACACTTAACCATCATGAAAGGAAAATAACACCATATAATCACCCTATTTCACCTACAAAGTCAACCTAGGGTGAGGTCTTTCCAATTCTTCTACATTGCACTTAGGGGACCTGATTCTTTTTATTTGCCCCCACCAAGATGAACAAATAAGTAGGTAGGATGAGTGATGTTCTTTCACTCAATAGGGGTTCAGGATAAGTTCATCAACAAATAAATGCAATTATGGATAGGTAGTTGAGAGAGAAAGGAAAGAAAGAGGTGTACAATGAAAAGAAGATTGGTTGGTTAAGGTTGCATAATGAATACATTTTGGTTGAAAGAAGCTGATGGCTATGCCTTTCTCTTCATCTTTAGAGATATGGTCGAGAAAAGAAGCAGATGGCTATGCCTTTCTCTTCATCTTTAGAGATGGGGTCGAGAATCAATTTTTATCCTTGTCGAAATATATAACTAATGTCACAAAGTGGTTTTGCATGAAATAGTTACCTATGCATTGCGATTTAGTAGGTCACCTCCTCTTAGGTAAAATCACAAGGTTAGTCAGATTTGATGTCTGAGGTTCAAATTTAGGTGAAAGATCCTTTTAAGATTTGCCAAACTTTTTGCAAATTTGACACATATATCAATGCATATTTATGATGTCAATAGAGCAAGTCACAACCAATTGCAAATGGAAGAGGGTCATGAAACATGTGTGACCTAGTAATGTTTTGTGCTCTAACATGTGTGACCTAGTAATGTTTTGTGCTCTTTTAGAAGGGCCTTTGCATCAAGAAGAACCAATGAAGTGTGGGGGTAGGGTTATGGGTTATTGAGGGGTTATCACGAATTTCATGATGAAGAGTGCAGGGTTATGAGTTAGTGGTTACCATTTTTTCATGATTTATGGGTTACGAGCTTTTCATAGTTTTTATAACAATTATATATAATTTATAATGTATTAATAATAAAAGTTAACACATTTTTTCCCTTGTTTGAGGGACAAGGGCATTGTATAGAGGTATACATACCCTATCCCCCTCTAGATTTGAACTTGTGATTTTTTAGGAGGAAATACATGTTCTTAACCATTAGGCCCACTTACACCGTATTTAGAGGGTGCAACATAGGACTTCCCCAATACTACTCCAACCTAAACTCACTTAAGTGCGGAGTCCTAATGAGATCCGATGCGATGGTATAATATTGGGCCAAACTCTCTTATCACTGATCAACGACTCCTTTTTAATCAAACACATTGATTGAACGTCGTACATCAAACCTGGAGCGATCGGGCGGCAGTGGTTTCTAATAGCTGATTTCAGGGGTCGTGGGTTGTTTTGCAACCAGCCTTTAAGCCACCAGAGGAAATGAATAGTTGGACACCCGTCCAACGGTGGTTTTCAAAAGACCACCTCTGCCGGGTCTCCTCTCTACAATCATCGAGCAAGGCCGTTGAGCGGAGTCCCTGTCTGCCGTGGGATTAACCAACTCTTGACTGTTCGATCTGGTGACGGGACTGTTTCCTCTGTGCAGTCAACAAATGATATAGATCGTTGATATGAAATGATCAACGATCAAGATTGATTCAACTTTTTGTTGACATGGATCCGACGGCGAGGTTTCAAAAAGGGTTTCCTATCAACGGTGCCTGTAGCTCGATCCTGCCACCATTCATTTTCAAACCTTGCAACGATTTTCAACCCAGATTTCTTAAGTTGATCATTCCGATAGATCACACCGCAAGAAAATCTTTTCTCACAATACACAAAATTTCCCCATTTTTTCTCAAATTCTCTTAATTCTCAAAGTATTTTGTTGGATGATAAACACCATATCCCATGGAAATTGGTTGTGTATGGGCATTCCTCCCAACCATAGACTATGTTGTTCCATTTCTTTCAACAACAAACCATCTCTAAGTTGAGGCTATGAGTCCACAAGAAAGGTATGTGTCACCGGCCTGACGAGCCTGCGGTCGAGCGGCAGAATCACCCGATGCTCCCAGTCACCGTGCGGGGCTGCAATCGTTTGTTTATCGGTAAAACCACAATAACTTACTTGATTCATACTACACCTTACTTCATGACAGCTTCGTTTATTACTTATGTTATGCCTACGTTATCTTATACTTAGTTGCGGAAGTAAAAGAAACCATTCATACAAGTGAAAACAAAACATATGTGCGGGCGGCCAAACCGACCTAATACCCAAAAGACATCTTAACACAAAACCGAACAACAGTGTGTTGAGCCAAACCCTTGTGCCACACAAAGAATGTTTGCATAAGGATCTTTCGCTAAGTAGAAGTTGTGAAAGTCATACAGTTGTTCAGCAAGCTGCCTTCGTGCATCCTTCCTTCGTCATTGCAGAATGAACCACCTCAGACTTCATCTCTGCGATACCCACGTTTCTGTGTTTGTGCGTCTATCCCCTTGCTCAGTTCAGACTTTGCCTTCTTGCCACAACTTGGAGCAACCCTTCCTTCCTTGCCACAGTTCGATTTGCCTTAACAACTTCCTTGAGAAAGACTTGCCTAAATCTGCGAAGGCTCCTCCCTAAGGCAACCGAAGTTACCCTCAAGGGTCTACTTGGATCCTTGGAGAGAGCTCATCCCCCTCCTTGATCGCTTCCACAGACTCCTCACTCTACGATTATGAAAAAGTGTCTCCCAACTCCTTGCTTTAGCCGAATTTCCAAATTCCCACCTCGCACTTGGTTAAATAGTCGCACGCCCTTTCTTTGCGAAGCGACTCCTCCAAACGACATGTCCCTTTGATCACAAGATGACACACACTCTTGTTTATTTGTCCACTTTCACAGGTTCAACCGACTAGTCAAGGGGTGCGCTCATATTCCATGCAGGCGCACTTCCCCAACTGATGTCAACTTTCGGTTAAATGCGCCCAACTTAAGTCTTCACCCGTTTTCTTGCGCAACCACATTGCAAGACGTTTGTCGCATGTTTTGGGTGTTCACCTTTGCTTGAACGAACTGTCTCACCGATGGGGCGGCCAAATCTCCCATGGGCGTCGATCCTTGGTTTCACATCCGTCAAACCATCTCTTGTGCATTTCGTTGGGCGCACATGCCTTCGTTGCACCCAACTTCACCAATCATTTGTTTCTTCGGTGGAGCGCCCACCCAACCAACTCTTCGGTCAAGTCACCAGCCTCCGTTGCAAGTCCATCTTGGTGAAGTCGTACTTGGCATGACGTTGCGCACCCAAGTAACCCAACTTCACCCATGAAAATACTGAATGCTCGTTGACTTGTCTAAATCAAAAGTCTTAGCTCGTGGAGAGAGCCTGCACGCTCCCATCTAAGCCTGGAACTTTACATGCCCCCACACTCAAAGTCTTGTTATCCTCGACAAGCTTCCATCTAAGTGTCTTGGCTTTTGACCACAATCATTTGTTGAACTGTCGTGACGAAACTTTCCCCAACCCAACCACTTCCGTCATGTTTTGCACACATCCTAGGCTCCACATTTTGAGCAAGCTGGGTAGCTAATCCAACTTAGTGCTCAATATGAAAAAATGTACTCCGCATTCCATCACATAGCTTTTTTGGTTCAACCATTCTCCACACTGTCCATCTCTTTCCTTGCTACCTGATCTTCATCAAAGAGTTCCATCGCAGTGCCCAAGTGTTTTGGACTCCCGAACTCAATTTGTCGCATCCCTACTTAGGCTTCGGTTTGTGTTTCCTGTTCGGTTCATCTACCCATCTACTCGTGCAACCAAGGTTGCTTCTCTCCCTGTCTGCTTGCGATGTTGTTCCAAATGAAAACCTCCTGCCAATCCAACTCTGCCCAAGTTATTCAAGTCGAAGGAACCGCTCAAAGGATTCTGCACCTGCTTCTAAAGAAGCTAGGTTCGTGCGAATACATCTGCCAATCAACAACTCTGAGTCAATCTGCACTAGACAAGCTCCCTAAGAACGTTTGTGCACTTGATGTCCCATACCACCAACAAATGCCCTCATATCACTTGTCACACATCTTGCCCATTGTATTTCTTAACAAATTTCTTCAACGACTCCCTTGTTGTTTCTTCTATCTTTCTATCGTTCCTTCCTTGGTTTTCTGCTGCAAAAGTTGTTGTTTCTATCACCCATCATCACACCCAACTCATTTCATAACCAAGATATTCGAAAATGAAACGAGATCACCACATGTCTATCACCTATACAACAAACCAAATTGACTTTCTTTGCTCCTCCTATAGATTGTAGGGCGCTCATGTATACCTCATCGCTGTTGCAACCATGCCCCTCATGGCATCTTGGTTTGCTTGATGAATCATCCCAAGGAAAACATGAGCCTTTCTTCATCAATCAACCTCCCATCCTCTTCGTCACTTGTTCACGAAACACTCCAAGTGCACTAGTTCCGCATATTCAAAAATCAACTCCACACTACTTCCTTCATTCTTTGTTTCATCCTGCCTATGCGATATTCTAATCTGTGTAAGTCTGTAACTGTCTTCGCAACTGTTTCATCATACTGTCCAAATGGCTCATCTCGCAACGTTTGGATCTCTACTACGATGGTTAAGTCATCTCACAACTCAAACAAAATGTCTAAGGCACTCATGCACCAAAGTACCTCATCCAACTCTTCAACCAGAATACACGTCTTACTGCCTTATTCATTACAACAAGCCCTTCAACGCACTCCATATGAAAGTGCAACAACAATTCAACTCATCCCCCATTTCTGCCACCAAATCTGCCTAAGTCCCTCTCTTGAAAATCGCCCAAGTAGGTTTCTCCAAGTCTTTGTTTACATATTCTTTCTTTTGAGCTCTCTGAACTATTTGTGTCTTCGGAGAAGTTCGCAACACTTGGACCTCTCCCAAGCCTACGATGCAACACAGGTTGATCTTTTCCTCGGCCAAGTCTTCATGTCTCTCTTTAATGAACTCAACGCAACAACTCAGATATTGCAAATAAATTTGGAATGAACATACCTGTTCACGACTTCTTTGGCATCCTCATGGTTTGAGTCTTCTTGTTGTCACAAGTCTGCAACCGAGAAACTGCGATGTTTGAAATCTGTCTAAGTCACTTTTCTCATGGTTTCACCCAATCAAGCCCATCTTCCATTTCTCTGTCTCTTATCTTCGTACCCTGTAGTACCGCAGCATCAGGACACCATGCACATCAATCGATTTTCAAGTCTTTTGCTGTTAACTGACATCCGTCTGAAAGCTGTGATCCTCAACCACAACCCAACCGACCCAACTTCTCTTCGGTGGTGCACATCACAAAGTTGGGATGGTGGAAAATGTACCCAACCATGATCCAAACCATGAGTTCAACTGAACCTTCCTTCTCCATCTGTTATCTTTGCGCCATGTAATGTCTTTGCACTAAGACACCATGCAAAATTTTGTAGTGCACGACACGAAGTTGCCACGGTGGAATTCATGCTCAGTTGTCTACGTTGCGACCAAACTTCATTCTGCTATCCAAGTCATTACGGTGACCCAGTTCACTGACTGCTCAAAAAACTTCTGTGATAATTGTTGTAACTCTGCGATAATGCTTCCTCCGTCACCACATAATCAGCTTCCCAACCACTTATGCTCAACGCATCCAAACTGACCTTGCTCGCCTACTTGAGTTTCTGCACTCCAATACCATTTGTCATGGAAGTGGCAGTGGTGAAGAGATTCATCGATCCATCTCTAACTCAGATTGAAATCGACTCTAATACCATCTGTCATGGGCCTGGCGAGCCTGCGGTCGGGTGAAAGAATCACCTGATGGTCCCAGTCACCGCGTGACACCACAATCGTTCGTTTATCGGTAAAACCATAATAAATTGCTTGATTCTGACTACGCCTTACTTCATTACAACTTTGTTTATTACTTATGATATGTCTGCGTTATCTTATACTTAGTTGCGAAAGTAAAAGAATCCATTCATACAAGTACAAACGAAACTTATGTGTGGGCGACCAAACCGACCTAATACCCAAAAGACATCTTAACACAAAACCGAACAATAGTGTGTCGAGCCAAACCCTTGTGCCACACAAAGAAAGTTTACATAAGGAGCTTTCACTAAGTAGAAGTTGCGAAAGTCATACAACTGTTCAACATGCTGCCTTCGTGCATCCTTCCTTCGTCATCGCATAATGAACCATCTTAGACTTCATCTCTGCGATACCTGCGTTTTTGTCTTTGTGCGTCTATCCCCTTGCTCGGTTCATAGTTTGCCTTCTTGCCACAGCTTGGAGTGACCCTTCCTTCCTTGCCATAGTTTGATTTTCCTTAACAACTTCCTTGAGAAAGACTTGCCCAAATCTGCGAAGGCTCCTCCTGAAGGTAGCCCAAGTTACCCTCAAGAGTCTACTTGGCTCCTTGGAGAGAGCTCATCCCCCTCCTTGGTCACTGCCACAAACTCCTCACTCTGCGATTATGAAGAAGTTTCTTGCAACTCCTTTCCTTAGCCGAATTTCCAAATTCCCAGCTTGCACTTGGTTAAATAGTCGCGTGCCCTTTCCTTGCGATGCGAATCCTCCAACCAATGCATCCCTTTGATTGCAAGTCGACACACACTCTTGGTTATTTGTTGACTTTTGCGGGTTCAATCGACTAGTCAAGGGGTGCGCTCATCTTCCATGCACACACACTTCCCCAGCCGACGTCAACTTTCGGTAAAACATGCCCAACTAAAGCCTTCGTCTGTTTTCTTGCACAACCACATCGCAAGATGTTCGTCGCATGTTTTGGGCATTCACCTTAGTTTGGCCACCTGCACATATGTTTCGTTTGTACTTATATGAATGGTTTCTTTAACTTTCACAACTAAGTATAAGATAATGCAGACATGACATAAGTAATAAATGAAGTTGCAATGAAGTAAGGCATAGTTCGAATCAAGTAAGTTATTGTAGTTTTATCGATAAACTAATGATTGCGGTGCCCTGCGGTGACTAGGAGCATCGGACGATTATGTCGGTCGACCGCAGGTTCACCATGCCCGTGACAGTATGCCTACTAAGGCTGGCTACTGTCTACTCAACAACCTAATGCCTAGAATAATAACTCCTACAACAATTCCAATCTACCAACTCTCTTTTGCCTCAACCTACACAATCCAAGGAATGTAAATCCCCTTCTTTACCACATAGTCCTTTAGTATCCCACTTCCCTCCATAGATTTAACACAACAAAAATTCATTTTTTTTATAAATAAAAAAATTTCATGTGAAATAGATTTAAGAAAAATAAAAATATTAAAAGACATGGAAAATGATTGTTAACTATGTAGAGGAAAAATCATTTTTTTTATAAATAATGAAATTTCACGTGAAAGAGATTTAGGAAAAATAAAAATATATAAAGACATGACGCGCTTATATATTTATCAGTAATTAGTCTTTATATATATTCTTAAATGATTTAACTGAGTAAACTGTGTATTTTGTGTTGCTTGTTACACTACAACATTAAAATTATGAGGCAGATGTGGTGTAATATTCCCGTGTTACTTCCACTCGATCTTAAAATATAATGCAAGAAATATGTATTTTTTCAACTTTCCATATAAAAAAATATGATTTACAAAACTCTAATTTTTATTTATAATTTTTTCATTAAAATTTATAATTTATAATTTATAATTTATAATTTTGAAATTATTTAATCTAAAAATATATATACTTCTTCGTATAGATGGGTTAAAATTAAATAAGTCTCACTCATGATGAGAACACACTTACCATATACAAAGTCTTGTTTCAAATTTTAAATTTGACTTTTCTTCTTAAGAACTCACCAATAGATTTAACAGACTTGGCACCAATAGATTTAACAAACTTGGCACACACTAAGTTCTGAATTTCTAAAATTGATTTAATGTTATGTTATTTACATAATATTTAATGTAAAAACAAGAACTTCTCAATTTCTAAAATTGATTTAATGTTATGTTATTTACATAATATAAAAACAAGAACTAGATGCTTTGCAGTTAATTCTCTTATTTATAGATTCAATTACTATTAATTTCCATTCAAAAGGCCTAGTTCTGAATTTTTAAAATTGATTTAATGTTTTGCTATTTAGATAATATTTAATCTAAAAGTAGTTTTCAATTTATGAAATTGATTTAATATTTTTTTATTTATAATATTTAATTTAAAAGCAAGAACTAGATCCTTTGCAATTAATTCCCTTATTTATAGATTCATTTTCCATCCAAAATGTTGATTTTCACATTTTAAACTATACTAATATAGATTGACTACAAATTTCTTACCATTATTTCAATGATGTCATCATCTCTGCTTGCACCCTGTGAGTGCCTGAAGTTCTTTCTCTCATCAATTCTAGTGTTCTACAGTCCTTATCATCATGACCCATTGATTTTCAAAAATTGCAATACAAACTTTTTGGCATTGTCTTATACTTCTGCATCATTGGACAATGATATGGATCATGCCCATGTGTCTTACAAATATTGCACCATGGTCCTCCCGTTGGCAAGGGGTTTGGAACCCCTCATGTCAAGTACTGTGCAAAAGTTGGACATTCACTTATGATGTTCTTCTGTCCTGGATAACATACACCAAACAACTTCTCTTTTCTCTTTTCCCTTATTCTAGTTTAGTTGAAATGTTAGATTCTTCATATCCTCTTTCGGCTCCTCTATTGTTGGATATGTTGCTGATAGTAGTTTTCTTCCAGCTGCAGGGATGCTTGCAAGGCCTCTTCCCGAGTTTGGAACTTATGTTGTCTCAAAGGATACTTCAAGTGTGGTAATAATGAGTTCACAAACAACTGCCTATGTTGCATGTCAGTAATAGAATACTTCAACTTACCTTTCAGACGTTTGAACCTTTAATCAATATCCCAGACAGACTTGCCTGATTTCAATCATTTCATTCATGTACTGGTCTTTTGAGCTTGGATTCTGAAACTCATTTACCAATAGCTTCTTCACCTCTGTGACAATCTTAGGTGCTCCTTGTGGACTGTTTACATCAAGGCTCATGTACCATTCCAACGCACGATCTCTGAGTGTTATAGCTAACTACATGACTTTTGTATCCTCTTCTGTGATCCTCTTTGCTTCCCAGCCCTTTTCACGAATAAATATATGCTTTTCATGGTCCTCAGAGGCCTCACCCTAAAACTTTGGTACTCTGATAGTGGAATCTAGTCCTGGCATTTTAAACTATGTCGAACTACCTCCTCCACGTGGTGTAGATAATTGACTGTTACTTCCTAAAATTGCTCCCCTAGTTGGTTGTCCTTGATTGGACCCCTGACCTGTTGCTTCTCTTCCACTAAAATTCAATTGTCTAAACGCTGGTGTTCTTTTAGGTGTATTAGTCGCACATGGGGTCGTAGGTTCCACACTGACTGTGATCTGGACTAAAGTTTTACCTTTTGTTCTTGGCCCTGTACCTCTTGTTTTCCTTTCATATGTTGCATGCAACATTTCCTCAATTTTCTCCATAGCCCGAAGATCCTCTACCTTTTCTTCATCGCTCACCAAGCCCTCTCTGTCGGCTATGGGCCTCTTTTTTTTATTCATCTTATATTGGTAGGGTTTTCCGCTGCGCGTCTTTCCATATTTTTCCATTATATTCTTTATTTGATCCTCTTCCATCATGATTGGGTCCATGGACTCTTTTTTGTTCCCTTCATCCATATCCCTATCCATATCTCAAACTCCTGTCAGTGCTTCCCCCCTTCCCCCATGCACGCAGGGAAGTTTAGTTGTTTGACTCCATAGTCATCACACCTTTGTCATATAATAAAATCTTAATAGAAGTATAAAGTGATCTGATGTACCTACATATGGGTCCTCTCATAAAATCCTCCTCCGCAACAGTGTAGGAATTCGTAGTATCAACAACAAATTTGTTGATAAACCCTGCAATAATACTGTCTAACCAAAAATCTACTACACACGCGAATTTGTTATTAACTCACCGCAACTGTGTGATATCCATAGGATGCCACTTTAAATGTTTAATCCAATTCATAGGATGGTTTTCCTTCAACCTCAATAACCACTCCTGCAACAGATGCAGGAAATCACAAAAACATACCTCATGCAGGTCATAAAAAACATATTTGTCAAGATATTTGTGCGGTGTAAACTTAGGATTTATGTTGTCCTTGTCCGCAAACTCGAGTTCGTTTGTCCTCAACCATCTTTCAATCTCCACCTTCGTTGGATTCCATGGCCTGAACATTCCCTTCTATGCTTTCATCCTCCGTGCTTTTCTTCACTAGATCCCTTCCACTCAATCCTGTGCAGTTCCAGTCGGCAACGAAACCATTTGTTGGTACTTACTTGGACTGACCCAGGTTCTTATCTCAAATAGATTTCCAACAAAACCCTCAAAACTATCAGCCCTCCCAGTAAACCAAAAGGCAACACTGCACACAATGCAGTCTCACCCAAGATAACTTTATAGGGGACTACAATACTTAGGTGTCTGCAGTCTAGGAAGGAGTGGGGACTATTTTTTTATTCTTTTCCTTATGCATCAACATCATCAATAATTCATCTACTTCTAGGATTCATTCATCATTTAAACTATGCATGCATGTTGTTATAATTAGATTTAACCATTCATTCTTTAAGTGGTGGTTAAAAGAATAGTAAAATCAATCATTCATAACACATAGAACACAATATTTTACCATGGTTCACCCCCCCGGTGTTACATCCACAAAGATCTGGCTCTTTTGCTCTTTTATTCATTCTGCTGTAAAATCCGCGCTGCCTGCATTACATCGTCAGAATTACAATCAAAATGAGGGTAAATACCCTCTAGGAGGCTGACTAGATCACACCATTCTTCACAACCTATGACCTAACCCTTAAAAACTAGCTTATTCAACTCAACAATACTAACAACCATAACAATGGATAACCAACTCACAATAATCACCAACCGACCCTAACCTATACCTCTTAGGTCCTTATTTATACTAATATATTCACTTATAGCCATTACATTCTTGTCCAAAACCATAACCCTAACATGGTTAGTCCTTTCTGCATGCGCGCCACGCTGCTTTTGCTCCTACATGCTACTTTTCCTTCCTTTTTTGCATGTTTCTTTTTTGCCTCCTAAGGCACGCACTCTAAAAATAGGCTTGTGCCCAAAATAGATCTTTCTCCAAAAATAGGCATGCACCCAAAATAAACTTCCTTCCCAAAATAGGCCTACGCCAATAGGCCCCCAACACTGAAATCTAGCTCATCCCGAGCCACTGAGGTGTTGTGTGCTCCTTGTACATCCCTCTCCAAGTTGTGGAACTTTTCTGCTAGTTCCTTCTCTTTTTCTTTCCCTTGCACAGCTTTATCTGCTAGCACCTCGACCATCTATGTTGTTATATGTTCTTGCAACAATGTTGCACTCTCTATATGTGCATGTGCCATCCTTGTCTTTTCTTCCTCCAATTCCACAATTATCTTCATTGCTTGCCCCAGAGGGGCTCCAATTGGTCTTGCCTTGCTTGCTTATTTATCCTCGTAGTTTTTAAGTTTTCTTGCAGGGTCTTCATCTCCTGCATTCCCTTCAAGTGTTATGTAATAATCATGGATTTCTAACATTGCTTCAACTCCTGCATTGCACTACTAATTTTCTGCTCTTGTTGGTCCAACTGTTGGACCTTTTCATCCTCCTCTAAAGTAGTCCATATTTTCATAGTTTTGTCAAATAGTTTTGCGACTTCCTTGGCTTCGCTTGCCATCTCATATGTTTGGAAGGATTCTTGTTGTTCTCTTTTCTCTCGGACTTCAGGAGGAGTTGTAGGATTAAGTTTTTCTTTTAACTCATCTATCTCCTGTGTATATCCCTCGAGTGTCTGCGAAATGATCTTTATCTTTTCTCCTACTCTCTTATCTAATGCTTGTGTGTTGTCTGGAATGTGCTTATATACCGTTGTTAGTCCCTAATCTAGCTTGTCGATGTGTTCTTTTTCCTCCTCCTTCTCCAAATTCAACTAGTCGCAGGTAATTTGTAACATCTCTGCGACCCCTCTACCAACTTCCAAGTTGGTGGCATCTGCGTGGGCTTTGGATTGTATCTTCTGCATTACATTGGCTTGGAGTCCGTATAGTGATTTCTTGGGTACTTGCACTATGACCAACTCAAATTGGGGTATGTCCCCCATGGGTTTTTGTGTGGTCTCCTGATCAACTCTGAGCATCTTCTGCGTGACCATGAATGTGTCACTACCCTACACCACTATCTGAACAATATCTTCTTTTTCTCTCTGCATCAATGCTTGGTGCGTCTTCTTTGTCAGCTCTGTCTGCTCCGCTGCAACTTGGTGCACTATATGGATTTGCAGCCATTGTAGAGTATCATGGACTTCTATGAGTTTGGCCATGATCTCCTCTCTCTGTTCTTCTACGACACACACCTCCTCTTCTCCTCTATCCTGAAATTTATCTGTTACTAGTTCGGTGTCATCCTTTATCAAGGTGATGACTAGGGGATTCTTCGTGTATTTCATTTTCTTCCGCATTTCACCTCCTACACTGTAGTTATTTTTTCCTATGAGTGTTGCACCCCACTCTTCATCATTTGTGTCCCCTTTTCTCCATCCCAAGATGTTTCTCCATCCTTGGCCTCTTCGACATTGTGCTGCTTCCAGATGCCTGAGTGTGCTCGACGGTCTTTCTAGTGTTTCCAGTTGGGTTGTTGTCTTTGTCGATGGGCCTACCTCGACTTTCCCCTTGAGTTTGGCTGTTTCCATTTCTGTTGGATTTGTTGCTGGTTTTTCTATTGGCACCTTCCATTGCGTAGAACAATCTTTGATTATCCAATCTACCTCTTCTCTAGTGACATAGTACTGCATCTCCAACCATTTCTTCTTTGGATCCCTTGTGTCCTGGATCCACATATGGTTCCTGGATGCCTTAAAAGGGGATATCCCTTCAGAATCCTGGACCATCTCCACCAGAATGCGCCATATATTGGTCTTTCTTTGTTGCACGTCTTCCAAAAACATAATGAATACTGCGATGTTTGCTTGTTGGTTTTTATTATCTTTTTCCTGCCACAAGGATTCATATCGCATTGCATAGCACTTCCCCAACCTATCGACAAATGCTAAAAACTTTGGCTCTTGCCACCTTGCCAAGGCTATGAGGATAATTAGCCAATAATAATGGAACTCAATTCCATTTTCCTGTGCGTCTCTGTAGTCGATCACAAATTGGTTAAGGAGGTAAGGCACCCAAATAAACATTTCCCATTTTGCGCACTGCACGGTGACTGTGATGACTTCTATTGGAGCCTCTTCTTTTATGCATTTTCTTAGCAACTTGCAAGCCATGAGCTTGCCGATGAACCTCATCGCATCATCCTTGATGTCTCTAAGAACAATTCCCTTGTTCCCTCTGTTGGTACCAAACTGATCCTTGACGGTCTCAACAATCTCTTTCTTGTGCGCTTTGTTGTCCAGGTACTCTTCTCGTTGTGCGCCAACTGTGGGAAACCCTGTAATTTTAGTGATAAACGCCACATGAATCTAGATTGGCCTATACATCCAAAGAATTCCTCCATGTACCCCTGCCAACAATTTCTTAACGCACAAACCCACATTATTACAATGCCTGAAGTGCAGTATGTACATGAGGTTCATGATCCCGAAGTTGTAGATCCCTATTATCCATTGCACAGGCTCCATGATAGGGATGCCTAGGGGTCCAATTTACCCTGTTTCCGCCAAGTAAGTTTCCTCATCGAGGTATAGAAAATTTTTCATGTCGTGGATGTCGTGGTCCGAGTACTGCAATTTGGGCACCTTCCCAAGCATGTCCTCCACAGTGACCATGACTTCTGGGATGTGGGGGAGTGTTATTTTAGCTGTTTCTTGCGTTTTTCTTTTTTGACTGACTTTTGGATGGCCCTCCATTGATGTTTGGCTTGTATCTTCCTCCTCTCCCTAAAAATATGATTGGTTGGTAATATCTTCGACCAACACTTCCTCTGCACCCTACCCCTTTTGCTTCTCCTTCCTTCCCTCGGGATCGTCATGTTTTTCTACGTTAGGGTTTGTACTTCTATTTTGATTTCCGGAGCTCTGCCCTATTTCCCCTTGTGTCATTGTCGAGGTTCCCTCCTCAATCCTTGTTAGGCTAAGTGACTCTATTTCCGAGGTAGTTTCATCTTCCAGTTCTACGATATTCTCGAGTTTCGCCATCCTTTCCTTTCTTCTTTGGCCCTATCGAGTTACCCGAACGTATTTCCCTGGAGTGCCAAACTTTGCAGGTGTCATGTTGTATGCGGGTTATACAATTGTTCTCTTCTTTGCATAATTTATCCTAGGTCACACACTTCTAGCTCACTCTATGCTAAAAAATTGCTAAGTGTCGAGCTAACCCATGATTTCAACACTTTATAGACCCGGTCATAACTGTTTGGACTATGTTATATCATATATCCCTGTTTAATACAACCAAATAGTAAATTTTTACCTTTCAAAAAACTATGAGCTCGACTCTGATAATAGACCTTTAACCGCAACTCTAAACTTTATCATGCACAAAAACCCCCTTGAAGATAACTCTAGTAACCAACGACATCTACTTTTTGACAAAAATAAAGTCTATCTCTTTTTAAAGGAATTAAATATCGTATTTTATCTTCTATCATATAAAAACAATATTGAAGACATTTATTATAATTTTACAACAATCCTCTCTACCTCCATAAAAAAATTCTCTATCGAAATGTTCTGCAAAAAGAAGAATAGAACTACCAACCCTTGGTATGATAACGAGTGTAAACTTGCTATAAAATCCATTAGGGATGTCTTTAATGAGTCTTTGAAATATGATAAAATTAATAGATACAAAGCCCTAATTAAAAGAAAAAAAAGGCACTACATAAATAGAAAGAAAGAGAATATTTTTCACCTTTCTAAGGTAGATACAAAGAAATTTTGGAGGAAAATTCTGACTCATAAAACTAAAGAAAATGCTATGATTCCCCTGACAAATTGGAATTCCTACCTTCAAAATATTTACTAATCCCGTAATTCCCTAGACAAAATTCCAAAATTTTCTACAGAAGATGATGTTTTTTCTAAAGAAGACATAAAGTTTTGGGTTAAGGGACTTGCAAATGGGAAAACTAATGACATCAAGGGCTACCAAGATGAAATATTAAAAATTGGAGGGCTTATTCTGGTCCCTTACATACACAAGCTCTTTAATTTAGCAGTCAATCATGGCTTCCCTAAACCTTGGAATCAAAGCCTCATTGTACCTATTTTTAAAAGTGGGGATAAAAGCAATACCTATAATTATAGGACCATTATGATTATCCCCACTTTATCCAAGCTATATGGAAGTATTTTGGAAATGAAGATAAGCATATGGATAGAAAGCCACGGAAAAAGAGATAAAGATCAAGCCAGTTTTAGAGGTTATCATTCAACTATGGACCACCTTATCACACTTAGGCTCATTGCACAGGAGTGTCACAATAGTAAAACCGATCTCCTTTGTTTTTCATTGATTTTAGGAAATCTTTTGACATTGTTTCTAGGACCAACCTTTGGAATAGGTTAGAAGAGCTAAACATTCCCTCCAAGTTGAGAGATGCTACAATAAGTTTGTGTGAGAATGTTATTTCCAAATTTAGGAGCACTAAGGGTTGTTCAAAAGAAACTAACTGGAATATAAGAGTCAAGCAAGGTTTCCCCCTTTCCCCTACCCTTTTTGGCATTTACATTGATAAATTCGAAGATTGTTTGGAAGTCATAGGCTGTGTTGGCTCAATTATTTCTAGTATATAAATCATCCTTCTTCTCTATGCCGATGATATTGTTCTTATGGAAAGGAATCCCTGTGACCTTAGTAATAAGCTCAAAATCCTCAAGGACTTCTACTCTAGTACAAGTATAACTATGAACACTGACAAAACATAGATTATGTTCATTAAATCCAACAAGATTAACTATGATAATTTTGTATATGAAAATAATAGCTTTGGGGAAGTGCCTTCATACAAGTGTCTTGGAATTGATATCCATCACAAGATCAATTGGAACTATATCATCAAGAAAAGGATAAATGGAGTGTGGAAAGCTTATTATGGGCTTGAAAATAATTATAAATTAGCATACCTTTGGCTATGGGATAATAAAAATCTCCTCTTTGAGACTCTTGTAACTCATGTTATATTATATGGATTTGAAGTTTGAGAATGCAATATCTATCAAGAATCCTAAAAAAAGATAGAGCAGATCCAAAAGAATTTTATAACTTATAATCTCAAAATTAAGGCCAATACACCCTATCCTATCCTCTTCATCGAAGTGAGCCTTTCCCACATTGAGAGCACATATATGATTAGGTACTTAATGTAAAATAAAAAGATAAACAACATCAATAATAATAGGCTCCCAAAAATTTCTTCGAAATCTATCCAAAATCACCAACAACTCAAGCGAGGATGACATAATGATGCCAAATCTTGGCTAAATCATTGAGGAATAAAATAATAAGTTATTCTGCAGAATGTCGATGATATTAAAAATATTTCATAAGATAAATTTAAGGAGAATCTATGGTGCGATAAAGAATTATAGGATAAAAGAAAATTAAGATATTATAAGGAGGTGGTTAACCCTAACCTTGAAGATCAAAAGTATCTCTTTGTATTGACTAGCATAAACAAAATAATCAATATTGCTAAAATAAGAAGTAATTCTCATGAGTTGCATAATGAATTTGGGTGTTAGACAATCCCCAAAACACCATGGAAAGAAAGAATCTGTCACCTTTGTGAGACCAAGAGGGTTGAAGATGAAAAACACTTTCTCCTAGAATGCCCCACATATACCCAATTTAGATCCAAATTTCCAAATATTTGTCACAATACCGACCTTCCTAACCTTCTAATTCTTCAAAACTTTAGTGTTCTCGGGCTGCTTCTCTTAATGATTTTCAAGCATAAAAATACCATTTTAAAGAAATCCAAGTAATCTCTTGCTTTTCTTAAGGTGTGATAGACCAATTATGGACTCAATTGATCATCATCATCATCATCATATTTTTACCATTTTATTTATATCATTATTTTAAACCTATATTTACAATTAAATATTATAATCTAACTTTTAAATGGAGAAAAATTATAATATTATAAATTTAATTTGTCAAACACATAAATATATTTATAATACTTTATTAATATTTTAATAATTTAATTAAATTTATTTATTTAATAAGAAATAATATTTTTTAATAATTTTATTAAAATATATTATTTATACGATGCATTATGGAAAAAATTAATTTTGTATTTATATATATATTATGATATGATTATGAATAATATGATTTTAACTTAAACTTTTAAATGTCACAAATATTTAAATGCGATAAACATTATAAACATCATTATGCCGTAGGATAAAGGTTCTATGAAATGATGTTTTTTTCCGTGGATATTGGTCCAAAATTCGGTAAGAAATTATTGGATTCGTAGATTTGAATGATTATTTTTGTATAATCCGAGTGCCCTGGGAGTTTTTCAACATGATGAATCCATTTCTGCATTCATAAATAGATTTTGAACTAGAAAAAATAGTGATTCATGTAAATTTATATTGCCGGATTCTGGAGAAAAAAGCCATTTCGTAGAACATCTAGCCAACGCCCATCATTATTATTGTAAATTTATTTTGTTAGATTCATGAATATACCCATGTTAAAATTTATAATAATTTTATAATTTTAAATATATTATAATAATTTATTAATATTATAGTAAATTTAATGAAAAAATATGTTTTTTAACAATTTCATTAAATAATGCAGTTTAATTTTAGAGGAAATATAAGTACAATTCTTAGGTGCATTCAACTAGCCAAAAAAATGGCAAAACTAGCTCATATTCAAAGCTGAAAAGTAGGGTAGACCTAGACTCTAATGACATTAAAACCATTGATTGAACAATATTTGGCCCAGCCCAAAATGTTGTAGAACAAGAACATAAGTAGTTTCTAAAAAGAAGAACCACATTGACAATTATCCTTCAAAGGACAACAAAAATATGCCAAACAAACTGTAAGGTGACTATTACATGACCCAAAACCATCTCTGGCTCATATGGAGCAATTGTCTATTAGAAAATTCTTCCAGGATTAAATTTTCCTCATCAATGAGTAATGCATCCTTGTATAGTGTATCGACATCAATGTTTAATTCACAATATATGTTCTTGAAAATAATTCCCTGAAACTATTATGAGATTGAATTTAGATGATGAGATAGATGGAGCAATCCCAACTTAGACACATTTGCATCGTGCATCCATTTAATTGTTAACTTTCAATCTCCAAAACCTTTCAAAATAAGGATATTCTAGTAAAGTGCACACTTTAATAGTGAAAACAATGCATTGAATTTGGCTTGGTTGTCGGTACCATGGCCGAAGTTTTCTTTGTATGAAATATAAAGAGTATCTGAGAAATGCAAAACAAATCCAATCTCACAGTTTTGATCCTGTAGACAATTGGCCCCATAAAAAATGCCCCAAGGCACCGCTTTGTCAATATTAAGCTCTTCCAACTAGCATGAGTTATTCATAGTGTGATACTTTTATAAGTGGACCAAAGTGTATCCTTAAAGAGACTATCATTGAACGGCAACCATATTCCCCATTCCACCATAATATGTAATACATAGATTTCTTTTGTAACGTCCCTTGGCCACCCTTGCTGGGGAAAATGCCACTAACTCAAAACTAAATTGTTCTGAAAACCAATTGTAACACACCCAACCACCTAGGCCGGTCATGCTACTTGAAAATATCTATGCTCTGATATACATGTATATATTTGATGCAATTTTAAACAGACATAACATTATATCCATACACATATTCATGCAGAAGCGAAATTAATACCTACATGCAATAAAAACATGAAATTCTGATAACATTATAACACATGTACAATATACACATCGTACACTTAACATAGAATTGGTACTTATCTTTTCATGAGAAGATCACCAACTGCATGTAGACCTTCCATGAACCTTCTAGCCTTATACCACACTCTCCAAGCTATCAGTAGTGAGTCACCCTCAAGCTGGGACTAAACTCCGCCCAGGGAAAAGGAATCATAGGATAGGCTGAGGCTACAGGGAAACTACACAATGCAACAAGAAGGATTCTCTCGAAGGAGCCTACTTATTCCCACTGCTAACAGACTCTCATTCCCCATGTTGTTCCAGAGTTTGTGTTTTAAGGCTGTAAAACACACCGTCTAGGCATCCAAAATGATAATACCTTTAAAACAAAGAAACAAAGAAAACTAGATCAGAGTCAGTTTCTCAACTGTCTCTGTCTTTCTTCCCTTTGTTCCTGGATGGTTATATCGCGTTCAATCGCTGCCCACGATCGCTCTAACTCGGTTCTATTTGTTGCAGTTCGTAAGATGGTGTTAAACAGGTTCAATGCTATGTTGGTTTGATCTTGTAAACCGGGTTGTACGTTTGGTTGCCTCCCGTTAGGGACTGTCATGGGTGATTGATTTTTTTTATATTTTTATAAAAAGGGTTTCATAAGTTTGTTACTTCAGACATTCGGGTAAGATATTGATAAAACAACTTTAAAACTTAAAACAGAAAATGAAAACACAAGTAAGGCCGTTTCCTGGTTCAGTGACAATTATGAAATTGTAAAAAACAATGAAACATAACACAGAGAAATATAAGGCTTTAATCTGGAAAGAATCTTATATTTCAATCACAATAAAGAAAGGGACGCGAGTTTTCTAACAAAAGAAAATATTAAGGAACAGAAGGTTACAGGTCTTAAAATTATTGAAATAATTCCAGAGGAAAAACTGTAACACATTCAACATCCAAACCAACCTGATACTATAAACAATAATTG
>JASDQU010101608.1:491132-502472 GCA_032191745.1 Picea mariana | reverse complement strand
TGTCTTTATTATGAAATTTTTTTATATATGAATATTCAAGCCATCCTAAGATCCTGTCACAAAAATGGGGATGCAAACCATGACTTTGATGAAACGAATATACCAATGGGAAACTCATCATAGGAGGATTCGTGTAATCAATTAGATCATTGGTTTGAATGTTTCCTTCGATGAGATTGATCATGTCAAAATGTGAAGTATAAACATTAAGATTCGAGCTAAGCAAAGAACGAATATGAAACTTAGAATGTTTGATGTCCATAAGATATAATGCATTGTCTTTTTCAACAATAAACTGTGTAAAATCATCTCACAACATGTCCTTTTCCCATGTGAATGATTAAAGTGAACAAGCGTCAAATCCGGTTTTATCAATGTTATGCTCGGAATTAATTTCACCAAAATTTAGCATATCGAAAGGATATGATTGTGGTGGAAAAGAGTAGGATGTTGTAGGTAATATGTCAAGTCCACCAGAATCTAGGAATAGATCAGGATATAAAGAATAAAAGGAATCAGAAATAAGCAGATGAAAAGAATCTCTTGAACTATGATACTCAACAATGGTATTCTTAAGACAATTCTCTTCACTTTCTTTAAAACTCTCACTTTGTTTTGGTGACGAATTCCTCAACATAATATGATCATTTGGATTTTCCTTTTGTGTGATAGATAATTCAAAATTTATGTGACAGACATCTAGTCTTTCTTGTGAACAAAGTGTGTTTTGAGGATGACGGTTTAAGGTTTCTTCTTCTCTAATCAGTTTCATAGGAGTACTAGAAAATTCAAGATGATTTTCGTCACTTAAGTGTTCTTCAATGACTGATTTTAAATGTTGATTAGAGCATGAGTTACAAGAATGAGGGTATTAACCTTGAGCTAGAAACGAATCATCTTCCATACTAGTCTTAGACTGAAAATACAATGATTCAAAGGAAAAACCAATTTGGTTGTCAATAAGAGCCTGATCAATAGATTCTACCTCCCTGGCTTGTTCAACATTATCGGAAGAATTTTTCTCTTCTTGCAAAGAAGATTGTTCTTGCAGTTGAGTGATAGGATTTGCAATTGGTTCTTCATTCGTGATTTAACATGACTGGATGGAAAGGATAGAGTCATCATAGAAGAGATTTAATGCCAATGACATGTCATCGAGATTAAATTTACAGAGGATATGATAGACTCTTGTCAAAAAGTCTTCTAAAAATGAATCGTCGTTGATTAGCGAAGTATGAAATTCTTCACATAATTGATCAAAATCATAAATTTCAAAAGCATCTAGAAACTCATCTACAAATTGAAATCAATCAAAAATGTGACATGCTGGAAAGGATTCAAACCAATGTTTAATCTGGCCTCTAAAAGTAAAAGCGAACAATCTGCATAAAACTCTTAAATCTGAGATGTCATGTTTGATGCATTTGCACCAAAACTTGTTAAGGTGGTCTTTAGCATATATATTGCCTTCACCATCAAAGGTGAGTTTGGACAAGCGAGAGACTGTCTCATTGGGAACATTGGGTAATGAGAAGTTGAAAGCATGTTCCAACATAGTGATTTGGGGAGCCATGGGGGAAATTGAATACATTTAAAATAAAGGCTCCTACAAGGCTGGCTTGTCAGTCGGCCCTCCTTCTAGCGCCATTTGTTGACGGGAAAAATTGAACGCTCGTCAACTGGAGGAGTGGATCCGGTCCGGGGTTGTCTAAATAACCCAAGCCATTCGGGATGATCTGCCTCGACTGGTTTAGCATCTCCGTTGGCCAATCTAAGTCCTAGTAAAACAAAAGAAAACTAAACTAAGGAACTAATCTAAATGAAAACAACAATTAAAGAAAACTATAAACAAATCTGAAATGTTTATATACATTTTATTGTCTAATATTATACAATAGTAATTCTATGAAATTAAGTGTTCAGTTATCAACAGAATTAAATCTTAATTATGTATATACAACATTTACAGATTACAGATTTTGAATCGAAAAACCTGCGAAAATCATTTGTGAACTATCCTATGATAACAAAGCTATTATTTTTTATTTTTATAATCTTTTATGAGAAAGAAATTAAATAAAAACTATCTAAGCTAAGGAACTAAAATAATAATTCTAACTGTAAATCTAAACTATATATCTAACTAAATTACTGAGAATTCTCGAGTTTATTAACTATTAAATAACAAATAGCAAACTGACCTGAAGTAATGCTTCAGGTTTGTCCTATGTACAATAGTTGATTTAGTTGTTCGGTGGGAGGAAACCCGCCCCAAATTCTCCACCAGCTTCTTGTAAACAGGAAGCAGCAGTGCTCTTCAAATATAAATGACAGGACATACAAGACATAAAAAACGATAGCAATCCTATAATTTACAAATCATCGTAGTTAGATAAATCCCTGTGCAAAGATTTGTACAGAACAGTTCAATTAACGAAGAAGATAAACCTTTATTCATTAAATTGAAATAGAGTAATTGTTGTACTAAAACTGAGATACATAAGACATGGACATAATTTAAATCACAACGCATTAACCCGTAACAAGTCTTGATATCTAAAGTAGTCAATGACTTGATGACAAATTAAAATGCACAAAACCTGAATGAAAGTATGATAAATTGAAAGCTAAAGCTGTTACAAAAGATCCACTTCCATTCGAGCTTGTATCATCATAAATCCATAGTCTTGTTCTCCCAACAGTGATGGGTTCATTACAAAAATTAATGAGTATAAAAAGGCCACAGGGTAAAACATCCCTGTGGGAATTATCAAAAACAGTTTACAAAAAATCTGGGAACAATCTCCCAAGTCTTCTATTTCTGCTTATGACTAACAACTTAAAACAAAACTATATCACAAAAAGCATGTTCTAAACTGCCACAGCATGTCCAATTTGCCATTGAAATTCGTATGCACCTATAGGTGGACAAGAATAAACAAGTTTATATAACGTTTTATTTGTAAAATTAACAAAAATCTATTTTTTATGACTAGCTATAGAATCTCACGATTATGTAGTTGGTCATATTTACAAACAAAATCGTTTTTAAATCAATCCAAATGATAACAAGAATATATGCGGTGAATCAAACAATTGTTGATTACTAATTCAAAACAAAGCCAATTATTCACACTAAAACTAACCAAATCATTCATGTCAATTCAAAATTAACAGAATCGTATTTGAATTCATCCAATGGTAATGGGAATGCATGCTATCTATCAAACAGATCTTTGATACTAATTAAATGCAAACAAAATCCTTTATATCAATTCAAAAACAACCAAATCATATTAAATTGAAACAGGACTAAATTCGATATATTAAGAAAATCTCTGGTACGAATTCAATATAGACATAATATGTCAATCCAACACTCAACAAAATCATTTTTTAAATCCAAAACTAACAGAGCCGTATCAAACCAAACTTTGAATTCAACGCATACACAAACGACTATGCTAATTCAAACGCATAAATCGTTTCAAAAGCAAACCAAACAGAATCAAATCAAACTAACTCGAAAACAATTCAATCCTTTATACTAATCTGAGAACAATAAAATCACATTAACCAAATCATAGCTATATTTGATTTTAGAAAAATGAATCGATGCAAACCAAATAGTTTATGCTAATTCTAAATGAAATCTTTCGTGCCAATTCAAATAGAAAAACGAAATCATTTCTGGTAATTCGAAGTAAACAGAAATGTTTCTGAGTCTATTAAAACAAACAGAACTAATCAACTATGCTAGTTCAAACCAAATCATACAAAATCGATGTGGAAAAAACCATACCTGGGCTGTACGAAAATAACTCGGTCAAGATAACTTTGAATTGACAAAGGCCATAGATTCCTCAACATTTCTGAATACAATTGAACCCGTAGTCTTTTGCTTCTTCTCGTTGGCTTGTAGCCTATCGTTATCCTTTGACAACACAGTAACTCGTTCCTCTCATGATTTAATCTTAGATTACAATAGGGGAACATCAGTGTAATAATGTTCAAGCCAAGAATTGCATTGAGTACACGATGGTTGATCGGGCCTTGGCATTACAGGCGAGGGTTCTTTCAAGTTACCAAGGGTTTCATTGTGAAGCTTAATTCCCGGGTAGTTAGGGTCATTCTTGAGGCATGGAGGTAAGTTGGAAACATAGTCATAGGGTTCCACAGAGCAGAGGCCATGAGAGTAAGGGTATTCCTTGGCTAGGAAACGTTCAATCTCAGAGTTCGAGTCCTCGTTCAAAACAATGGGCTTCTGGTCAATGTTCGGTTTGGGCTTGTTCCGAGCACATCTGGATATCCATCATGCATTCTTCTTTCCCCTACTGTTGACACCAGTATCACCTTTTCCTTTCTTACTTACAGGCCTTTTGATGGTCTTAGTATTGTCTTTAGCACACGGGTCAGCCATGGTATCGGGTAGGTCACTGTCGGGGCAATTCAAGGGTTTGACAGGGGGTAGAAGTGTAGGAGGTGGCACGGTTGGGACAACCAGGGTTTCAGTGACCACAACCTTGTCTTCCTAAACACACTCGGGAGTGGCAAATCCATTCCTTGATAGGAAGGCTTGCCAACAGTCACCACTAAGATTCAAATGATGAACGATAATGATTTTGATCAAGCAGTGATGGAAAAGGCTGCTATCAGCCTTCTCACGCTTAAATCGTTTGGACATTTTATAGAAGCTGCGTAGGAGATAGTGGGGCATATTTAGAGGGTAGTCTATGAAATTCATTAGCAAGCGAAGATGGTAAAGGAACACCAGACCATAACAGCCTTCGCAAGTCACGGATTGCTTAACAATTGCTAATAGATCATGCCATCTGGTCTTCAGGGTAGTGATAGGCATTCCTCTGTCACAACTAACAATCTTTCTTGATGTGAATAGGAGCGGCCACGGCACCTCGTCCACTTTAGAGTTCTTAAACCACCTCTGTCCTTTCACTGGTAAGCCTGTCGCTGAGCTGAGGAATTCCTCATTTAGCTTGAGCTGTATGTCTCTGACCTTAGCCCTGCATCTGTCGAAGGTGAGGGTGAATTGTTGGGCGACCGTAAGGTTGAAACCCTCAAATCTCTGGATAAAACCTAACCAGCCACTGTTCTCCAAATCCCGATGAGCATTGTCGAATAGTAGCAGAGTTTGGATACCATTAGGTTCTATGCGCACCACAGGTGCCATAGGACAAGACACACAGTGAGCAGGGTAGACAGACTAGGATTTGAACAGGGTATACACAGGATCGAAAGCTCATGGATTTCCCCAAAACCAATAGAGGTAACCCGAGATAGAAGGGAGGCATTAATGCCTAAGTGTACGAAGGTGGTGGAAGGCAATAAACCCATGCAAGACAGTCATATCCAAATGTACAATCGACGATGCATATGGTGATTCAAATCACCATTGGTGTATGTTAACAGCAATGCCAATCAAACAACCATTGATAACTATGATGAGTTGACCTGAATATTTGCACAACAATAGTGTTTGCATGTTTTAAAACAAAGAAATATTTCGAATATAGCACCAAGGATTCTATCATAAAATGTATGCTTTGTATGGAACTATTGCACTAAGGGTCTAATCGCAATGTCAATGCATTGTTATGAGACCATTGAATTTGATCAAAAGCAATATAACATCAAACCACCATTGAATCAAGGACTCGCTTATAATCATTAGAATACCATTGCATCGCAAACTTATAAAATGAAGTCATAAAAATGCAAAGTGAGTGAAGATTATGGTGTCTTGGCAACTGTGTGACTGTCATTGAGTTATAGGCGAAAATGACTATAGAACAAGATTATAATCCAGTGACGATTTTAATGCTATTGACATGACTTTGAACCAAGGTTTTCACGCTTTCAGTCGTGAAAATGAAAACAAAAGGCAGGTGTGCTAATGAGCAAGATAATAATGTTGTTTTATTCAAAAGATTGCGATGAGAATCAAGGGTTCCGAAACACTTATGTAGGCAGCTTATAAGGATAGGATAAAAATGCAAAATGACTGCCAACACACCCAAGCTTGGGGCTCAAGCATAATATCTTTTCAAGTAGAGCCCATTCTTGGGCCTAGCCAACATATTCCCTTCGTAATCTTCTAACTCATAGGCTCCCTTTTCTAAAACACGTCGCACGATATAAGAACCATGCCACATGGGTTTAAACTTGCCTACCCCCAGCGGTTCTTTGGATTGATCATACAAGAGGAGCAAGTCACCCTCAATGTAAAATTGAGGACAGACAGACTTATCGTACTATAACTTGACACGTCTTTATTTCACCTCGATAGCCGTAGAGGCATCTTGACGCTGCTCGTCAAGACTCTCTAGGTGTACAAGGCGTCGCTCAAGATCGGAGGTGTCAGGTAGGAGTGCAACTGCCAACTTAAGTGAAGGAATTTTGCATTCAATAGGTAAAATTGACTCCACACTATGAACTAAATGGAAAGGGGAAAATTCGGTGGCAGTCTTAACCGAGGTTCGGTATGCCCAAAGTGCGAGATATAGCATGAAATGCCAGTCAGACTTACTCTGGCTTACAGTTTTTTGCAAAATGGTCTTGAGAGACTTGTTGATGGCCACTACTTGTCCATTTCCTGGGGGTAATAAGGAGAAGAATGAACATATCTAAACCCCAGCTTAGATTCTATCTCTTTCATCATCTCATTCTGAAAGTGACTGCCATGATCAGTGAAAATCTCACTTGGGATACCAAACTAGGCGATAATTTGATTGAATATGAAGAAGTCGCCAGTATTCCCATCAGATTTAACTGTAGGCATGGACTTGGCCAACTTTTTGAAGCATTCGACAACCACGATAATGTGTTGATGCCCCCGAGGTGAAGTTGGGTTTCCATCCACAAAGTCCACCCCCCACTTGGTGAAGGGACCAATGGTAATGACTGGGTGAAGAGGGGATGGATGTGAGCTCATTTTCTGAGTGAACACCTGGTAGGGGTGACACTTCTTAACCACTTCAATACAATATTTAAAGATAGTAGGCCAGAAATAACTGGCTCACAAAAATTTTTGGGTTGTCGCAAGCTCAGATAGATGACCACCACAAGCCCCACTATGGAAATCATTCAGGATAGACTCGGCCTCTCTGTGAGTTAAACAATGACGCAAGATATTGTATATTCCTCGGCAATACAAAGTGTCACCGATGATAGTATAATTCTTAGCTTGGTACCTTACACGTCGTCAATCATCTCGCAAGAGATTATGAGGGAACTTCAAAGTTTGAAGATAGAGAAAAATGTCTCCATACCAGGGGTCAAACGATGAGACAAGAAAAATGTGTTCATCTGCAAATGAATCAACATGGATAACATCCTCACTAATCATGGAAAGTCGGATATTAACTCTGCGAGTACCAGTGATTTCTTGGATTTCACCGAAGCGAAATCAAGATCAAACTCTTGTAAAATGACAATCCATTTATTATATTTTCCCCTTATGATATGCCTGGTAAGGAGGTATTGAAATGGATTGACATTGGAAACCACAGTAGTCTTGCAAAGTAATATACAATGATGCAAACGTTGGACTGCATGAACAACAGCCAAAGCTAGCTTCTCAACATGAGAATAATTGAGCTCAGGACCAACTAGGTTTCGACTAAGATAGTAGATGATGTGCTCACAGAGCTCATCATCCTCCTAAACATGGACCTTACCAATCGTCTCTTTAGACGCGACGATATAAATCAAGTAGTCCCTATTGTAGTCAAGAGACTTCAGCAGAGGCACCGATACCAAGGATTTTTTGAAAGCATTGAAGGACTCCTGGGCTCGCTCATCTCAGATAAAAGGGGTGTCCTTCTTTAAAAGACACATGAAACCCTTAGTGATAATGGCATAGTTCACTATAAATCAATGAAGAAAGTTAGATTTCCCCTGCAAACCTTGAAGTTGTCTAATCGTGCATGGGGGAGGCAATCAAAGTATTACCTCGACCTTTAACAGATCGACCATGATCTTGGTCTCAAAAACTAGAAATCCCAAAAGACAACCAGACCTAATGCAAAAGATGCACTTGTGAGGGTTCAACCAGATGCTATAGTAATGACATATTTTGAAAATAATCTGAAGGTGCGTAACGTGATCCGCTCTCTTACGAGAGTGATTAGTAAGATCATTAAGGTAAGATTCGACTATGTTCTTAATATTGTGAAAATCAAAGGTCATGGCACGTTGGAAGGCTGCTCCAACATTTTTAAGGCCGAAAGGAATTTTTCGGTATGCGAAAGTACCCCAAGGAAAAATAAATTTCATCTTTTGTTGATCCTCAGGTTTGATTTGAATATGATTATACACTGAAAATCCGTCCATAAAAGATAATACTTCGCTTCCTGCACACTCGTCGAGAATTTGATCGATGAAAGGTGTGGGGAAGTTGTCTTTAGTACATGCCTTGTTCAGGTCACAAAATTCCATACATACATGGAGGGTTCCTTTTTTCTTATTCACAGGAACGGGTTTGGATACCCATTCAGTTAAGGGAACTGGGTAGATGAAGCCAACATTAAATAGCGTCTCCACCTCTGCCTTAATAGCAGGGGCCTTCTGGGGATTTACAACTCTAAGACATTGTCGAATAGGTTTATTATCCGGATAAGTTCTAATCTCATTCTTGACAATACGAGGGTTGATTTCTGGCATCTCTTCATATGACCAAGAAAATACATCTTGAAATTCCTTGAAGAGTTCAGTGTAGATCAGGATTTCTTCTGGTGAACAATCCGCACCAATATGTACATTTTCAACATTGCCAGGGGTATGAGAGATATCGATCGTGAGAGTAGAAGAAATACTTGCCATATTTCCTTTGGCATAATTGTCATGCGTATCGAGTGGAACTACGGCGTGACCGACTATCTCACTCAAAGTAGATCGAAAGTCATCTTGTTCGATTCTTTCAAGCTCTGGGAGAAAATAAGAGCGGTGATGCATATCATCCCAAGGTCTATCAGAACTATTCATGGCCTCGATGATAGCTTCATCCAAAGGAAAAGTCTCATCGAGGAAGTCATGTGAACAAGACAAAGAAGGGGCCCACATGCACCTAAGAACAGGATCCTCCTCGTCTGTCAGTGAGGTAACAGGATCGTGATCAATGGAAAAGTTGAAAAACAACTTGAAACACAATCTATGTTGCCGATAGTGGCATGGCCATGCCAACATGCAACTAACCTTCACAAGATGAAGTCAGGGAAGGTAGGGTCCACGGATCACTAAAATAGGAAGTATAGAAAGGAATGGAACTCCCTGTCAAAACGGGCCTAGTGGACATGGCATAAATGGGGTGACTCAGTGCTGCGAAGTCAAAAGTACCCATAAAGGAAGAATACATTCTGACACCGATATTCTCAGTTGTCGACTGAGAATTGTCTATCACAAGGATCGATGGTCCAATAGATGCATTAGGACTAGAGTACGCAAAGGATAACTAGTCGATCGTCACGATCTTCCCTTCATGAGGAAAACAAAGAGTACGGAAGACAGACGATATGACAATGACCATAGCATAGGTCCAATTGCATCCTAATAATAGGTTATAATCTAGAGGCACATCAAATACCTCTACCGTATTCCCACCTAACTGGACCAGAAAGGAAGGAAGAATATCGTGAGAGCGGAAGGAACGACCGTCAAAAGATGTCAACATGTTCAATGACTTGGAAAGAGTCGGAGAACTAAGAGCTTTCCAACAGATCAGGGACATCACACAAGTGGCAGTGCCTTCATTAACAACCACATGTTTGATGGTATACTTTGAGTACTCCACGTGGATTTGGAAAGCCACATGATAAGGCAAGGGAGGCTTCACATTGGTGACGTCAAACTTGATAAATTTTGAGCCACTAGGTTCTAGAGCTCCTAAAGCAGATAGTAAGGAATTCCTCTATGAAGGACACATCTGGAGTACCTCCAAAGTCGACATCACACAAGGGGTTTGACCCAAGTCCTCAACAATAGAGTATTTCTGGGCGGCTCTAGCATTTGGATTGTGGGTAGAGTGCTTGAGTACTCCTTTTGGAATACGAGGTAGTGGCTCTGGTTTTTAAATCTGTAAAGTCATCTCTAGAGGAGGATGAGGAGATTATATACTAGGAATATCTTGTGAAGAGCTATAATCTTGAGATCGAGTGGCTAAATTAACTTTCGCATCGACCATATTGATACATAAATGGTCACCATCTTGCAATGGCTGGTTTTGACTCCCACTAGCCGCATTTCCGGTGTTTGAAGAGCTCAAGGGCATGTGTTGGTTATGTGGGAATGGATTTTTCAACATAGAGGGCGTTAGAGATAATAGCCTCGCAACCTCCGCAAGTTTGGGGAATAAATGGGTAAGGTGATCATATGTACAAAGCTTACAGGGAAATTTCACCTTATGTCTTTCTTTCTTTCCCTCTCCAGCATTATTACCCGTCTTCTCATTATTACCATTGTCCCTGGGTTTATTACCATTTTTCCCACCCTTACGATTATTACATCCTTTCTTCTTAGTCCCACCTGGTTGTTGGTTACCATTTGGGTTGGCCGACGATTGCACGGAATGTACATCCACCGAATGAGTGGGGTTGGAAGACACAGATGAAGCTGTCCCTCCTGTAGACTTGTTTAATGAAAACTATTTCAAATGGCTTGTCACCGAGTCTACAGATTTTACATTGGCGGTACCTACAATGCCATCAGCATGAGTGTTATTGGATAAATCCATAGGTGCGAACACTAACTGATCTCCCTAGATCCACCTGGATCTAGAACAAAGCAAGACATAACATGACTCTTTCCCTAGATTCTAACCATTGAATTAAATAGGAGGCAAGAACAAAAAACATACCTTATTATCACTTCCTATGGTCTTTGTTGCTCCCGCTTCGCTCAAGTGCTCTTGTGTAGTCAAGACCAAGACAACACAAACCAACCAAAGTGAAGAAAGCTAAATCTATTCAACAATCAATCTATGTATATGATCAATGAATTATACAATAAAGTGGAATAATCTTTATGGGAAAGGGACATGCTACTATATCATATTAATGGAAATTAAATATTACAACCTGAGCCTTGATGTCGCAAACTTCCTTTCGATGGCTCTTGGTTCCGACACACACACTTGCTCACTTGCATGAAGAAGATCAACCCCTTCGGATAAACTTGCTGGAGTCTCCAAGCTGTTGTAGCTTCAGTCCTTCACACAATTCTTTCACCAATTCTCCAATGAATCTTGCTTAACCTTTTCCATGAGAATTCACTCAATATATAGGAGAGAATGAATTAGTTACTTGGATAAGAATGATCCTAAAATATCAG
>JASDQU010101608.1:444301-466027 GCA_032191745.1 Picea mariana | reverse complement strand
TTGTTGGCTCTTTACCTCCTTCCCCTTATCTCCCTCTCCCCCACTCTCTCGTTTTCATGTACTCCTCTCTCTCCCTCACTCTATATCTCCATCAATTTCTTACTCACTGTATCTTCATCCCCCTCTGTCCCCTACTCTCCCCTCATTTCTTTATTTATATCTCTCTACCCCCCCTCTATCTCACTCTTGATGTCTCTTATTCTATTCCTGACTCTCTCCCTCCCTCCCCTTCTTTCTCTCCTCCCTCTCTCTCTACCATATCCCTCTATCTCTCCATCTCACTCTCAAGCTCTCTTATACTCTTGTTGGCTCTTTACCTCCTTCCCCTTATCTCCCTCTCCCCCACTCTCTCGTTTTCATGTACTCCTCTCTCTCCCTCACTCTATATCTCCATCAATTTCTTACTCACTGTATCTTCATCCCCCTCTGTCCCCTACTCTCCCCTCATTTCTTTATTTATATCTCTCTACCCCCCCTTCCTTCTATCTCCCCCCTTTCTCTCACACTTAGTCTCACTCTCTCTCTCTATCCCCTCCTCCGTCTCTCTCTCTCTCTCTCTTCCCCTCCCTCCCATTATCTCTCCCCTCTCTCTCATACATATACCCCTCTCTCCCCCTCACATTGTTTCCCACTTCCTCTCTCTCCCCCACTCTCCCCCACTTTCTCTCTTTACCTCTATCTACCCCCTTTCCCTCCTTCTCCCCCCCTTTCTCTTGTTGGGGTCCTATAATCATAGGTAACTTGATTCTTCAACTGTTTATTTGGTGTTGCTCCCATGACGAAGACATCTGACTTTCTGGGCTCAGTTGATTCCATTTCCCCCTCCATCCATTTCGCTCGATCCTTCATCACTACGCTGCATCCTTCATCCACCTCTGCGCCTTGTCCATTTATCCCATTGGCTACATCTTGCCCACCACTTATCCCTGCGTAAACAAACTTAGGATAAAAAACATTAGGTTAATAATAAATGGTTAGTGTCATTTTTTAATACTAATTAGCATAATAAAGTAAATTCAGTTAGATTAGTGTAGTTAGATTAATAAAATCAGATTAAACATGTTAATAATAAATAAACTAATAACTAAGTTTGTTTGTTTAAGTTAATAATTAGGTTAGTTTATTAGAATAAAACATTAATTAAGAAATTAAATAAAACATATAGATTAAAAATAAATAAATAAATATAAAACATAAATTAAATAAAAACAAATAAAACATATAATAAATAAAACAAAAATAAATTACAAATAAAAACTAAACTATATAATTAAAACATTAAAAACATACAAAAAATAAACAAAAATGAAATTAAAAACACGTAATAAAAAAATAAAACATAATACATAATATATATATATATATATATATATATATATATTAAAAAACAAAATGAATTAATAAAATTAAAAAGCTATCCTAAGTTTTATACACCACATACTTTCCTCATAACTCGGACCCCTCCCCCCCCCACCTTACGTCACTAAACCAAAAGGGGGGTCTGAGTTAGTGGTTTCACCCAGGACATGTGTCACCATATGGTGAACTCAGACCCCCCCCTCCCAATACCACTTACAACCCCAGAGGGGTCCGAAAACCACCTTCCCCCCTAAAAAACTGCCTTCCCCAAATTAAAACCGCTTTTCGCCAGTTTTACAAGTTCGTCTTCCAAGAGAGATTCCAAGAAAAAGGGAATGAATTTTGAAAATTCGAGAGAGGTTTTTGTTCATCACGGGATGAAGAACAAAAACCTCTCACATATTTTACACATGTACCATTAGTTGGGATAATCGAAGCCATCTCTGAGCCCCATTTTTCAGGTTTTTGGTTTTTCCTATTTTGGTCACGATTTTGCGACATCTGTTTCGGAGAGATGGAAATGAATTTAGAAAAACCGAAGGAAATTTTTGTCCGGCACAAGCTCATCTATAAAAATGTCCCCGCGTTTTTACACAGACATCTCATAGTGGGAGAAAAGGACACTGCCGTTGACCCTATTTTTTCATAATTTCGAGAAGCATTGAACTTACATGTGGCAGAGTTCAGAGGCAAAGTTTCATCATCACTCCGTATGTCAAATGATGCAAGACACCTATCAACAGAGAATCATCATATCCGAGAAAGTTCTATATTCTTGTGATAAAAAATATTGTCAGTTTAGATTTTTCTGGAGTAATACCATGGTCACTGATGACTAGATCTTTGAAAATAAATTGTATAAATACTTATGAATTCTAAGTATTGCAAGTTGATGAGTTGGACCCTGTTGAATGGAAAAAATCATGTTAGGCCCTCCTGGAACTGACTTTACATTCGGATATCAATCATACATAGGGATGTTATTAAATAAATTACATCAACACAGTGCCATATGACATGATTCTTGTGTCAAATCCATTAATAAATTTTTTTCTCTGTAATTTTGTCTCCCTCTATAATCATTTTGTATTCTGCAGTCTTAACTATTCTAAGAAGTAATAAGGAAGAATTTTTTGAGATATACACTTTGTCACTTGGCTTAGAACAGTTTCTATGTTTTCCACTGAAATTTGAATTTAGAGTTCTTTATTGCTCTCTCTTTAATTTTACTTCTTACCCTTTTTTCCCCTCTGCCATACCTCAAGCCTATGAATATCCAATAATTTTCCTAACTTTCCCTGCATTAATGGCCTGTCAAATCTGTCTTATTTGATGCTATCTGTGACTCCATTTCCCAATGACCCCTTTTCTCCTTCTCCAACCAAACCATTTAAAAAAAAAATACCAATCTATCATAACTAGCCTAAGATCCATACTCAAACAAATCTAAATCTGATAGAGAGATCCCTCTCTGAGATTAGGAGGGATAGATCCTAGACTCAAAGCAGTTTGATGTTACCTCAGTGATTGCCTCCACAACCTTGGGAAAATTACAGAGTGCTAACACCTCTCACTCACTCTCTCTCTACCCCCTCTCTTTGTCTCCCTCTCCCTCCCTCCCACACACTCAAACACTCCCTGTCCAGACCCCCTCTATTTATTTATCTCCCCCCTATCACACTCACACATTATCTCTCTACCACCCTCCTCCCTCTCTCTATCCCCCTCCCTCCCACTATCTCTCCTCTATTTCTCTACTACATCTACCACCTATTTATCTCTTTCATCATTGTTAGTCTCACTCTCACTCTCTCTCTACCCCTCTTTCTCTCTCCCTAGCCACCTCCTTCTCTTTTTCCCTAATTCGACCTCCCTCTCTCTCTCTCTCTCTCTCTTTCTATATCAATCTCGACCCCTCTTCTACTCTTTCTTTCTCTCTTCATCCTCCCCTTCTCTCCCTCCTCTCCCTCTCTGTACCCCCACCCTCTCTCTCTCCTAGGTAGGTCGAAGACTCCATTGACATATGCCAACCAAGGGAAAACTCGATAAGCAATTTGAAGACAAAATAAAGGGAAAAGATATATACACTAAATTACATTAGTATACAAAGAGTTCCACCCAATCATGGGGCTCAAGCGTAATATATTTTTAAGTAGAGCCCATTCTTGGGCTCGGCCAACATATTCCCTTCGTAATCTTCTAACTCATAGGCTCCTTTTTTCTAAAACACGTCGCATGATATAAGGATCGTTCCACATGGGTTTAAACTTGCCTGCCCCCATTGGTTCTTTAGCTTCTTCATACAAGAGGACCAAGTCACCCTCAGTGTACAACCGAGGAAAGAAAGACTTATCGTACTGGACCTTGACATGTCTTTTGTTTGCCTCGATAGTCGTAGAGGCATCTTGACGTTGCTTGTCAAGACTCTCTAGGTGTACAAGGTGTCACTCGAGATCGGAGGTGTCAAGTAGGAGTGTGACTTCCAACTTAAGTGAAGGGATTTCGCATTCAATAAGTAAAATTGACCCCACACTATGAACTAACTGGAAATGGGAAAATCTAATGGCAGTATTAACCAAGGTTCAGTATGACCAGAGTGAGGGATATATCATGATATTCCAGTCAGACTTAATCTGGCTGACAGTTTTTTTCAAAATGGTCTTGAGAGACTTGTTGACGGCCTCTACTTGTCCATTTTCCTGGGATTAATAAGGAGAAGAATGACCATGTCTAAACCCCAACTTAGATGCTAGCTCTTTCATCATCTCATTCTAAAAGTGACTTCCATGATCAGTGACAATCTCACTCGGGATACCGAACCAGGCGATAATTTGATGGAATACGAAGAAGGTGACAGTATTCCCATCGGATTTAATTATAGGCATGGCCTCGTACCACTTTGTGAAGTAGTCGATGGCCACGATAATGTGTTGATTCCCCCCAGCTAAAGTTGGGTTCCAATCCATGAACTCCACACCCCACTTAGTGAAGAGACCGACGATAATGACTGGGTGAAGAGGGGCCGGATGCGAGCACATTTTCTAAGTGAACACCTGATAGGGGTGACACTTTTTAACTGCTTCAATATAATATTTAAATATAGTAGGCCAGAAATAACCGGCTCGTAAATTTTGGGTTGTCGCAATCCCAGATAGATGACCACCACAAGCCCCACTATGGAAATCGTTCAGGATAGACTCGACCTCTTGATGAGTTAAAAAACAACGCAAGATATTGTCTATTCCTTGGTGATACAAAGTGTCACCGACGATAGTATAATTCTTAGCTTGGTACCTTACACATCGTCGATCATCTCATGAGATATGCTGAGGGAACATCAAAGTTTGAAGATAGAGAACAATGTCTCCATACCAGGGGTCGGACGACGAGACAAGAAAAATGTGCTTGTCTGCAAATGAATCAGCATGGATAACATCCTCATCTAATCATGGAAAGTCGGATATTAACTCCATGAAGACCAGTTATTTCTTAGATTTCGCTGAAGTGAAATCGAGATCAAACTATTGTAAAATGACAATCCATTTATTATATTTCCCCCCTATGATACGCCTAGTAAGGACGTATTGAAATGGATTGACATCGACAACCATCGTAGTATTTTAAAGTAATATATGATGACGCGAACATTGGACTGTGTGAATGGCAGCCAAATCTAGCTTCTCAACGTGAGAATAATTGAGCTCAGGACAGACTAGGTTTCGACTAAGATAGTAGATGACGTGCTCGCAGAGCTCATCATCCTCCCGAACCAGAACCATGCCAATCATCTCTTCAAATGTGGCGATATAAAGCAAGAAGTCCCTATTATAGTAAGGAGAATTCAGCAGAGGTGTCGATACCAAGGCTTTCTTTAAAGCATCGAAGGACTCCTGGGCTCGCTCATCCCAGATAAAAGTGGGGTCCTTCTTCAAAAGATGCATGAAACCCTTAGTGATATTGGCATAGTTCACTATAAACCGACGAAGAAAGTTAGCTTTCCCCTGCAAACCTTGAAGTTGTCTAATCATGCGCGGGGGAGGAAATTGAAGTATTGCCTCAACCTTTAATGGATCTACCATAAACCTATTCTCAGAAACTAGAAATCCCAAAAGACAACCAGACCTAATGCAAAAGATGCACTTGTGAGGGTTCAACCAGATTCTATAGCAACGACATATTTCAAAAATAAGCTAAAGGTGCGTAACGTGATCTGCTCTCTTACGAGAGTGAACAACAAGATCATCAAGGTAAGCTTCGACTATGTGCTTAAGATCGTGAAAATAAAATGTCATGGCACGTTGGAAGGTTGCTCCAGCATTTTTAAGGCCAAAAGGAATTTTTCGGTATGCGAAAGTACCCCAAGGACAAATAAATGTCGTCTTGTGTTGATCCTCAGGTTTGATTTGAATTTGATTATACCCTGAAAATCCATCCATAAAAGAAAATACTTTGCTTCCCTCACACTCGTCAAGAATCTGAGCGATGAAAGGTGTGGGGAAGTTGTCTTTAGGACAAGCCTTGTTCAGGTCACAAAATTCCATACATATGGTTCCTTGCTTCTTATTCACAGGAAGGAGATTGGATACCCATTAAGTCAAGGAAACCAGGTAGATGAAGCTAGCATTAAGTATCTTCTCCACCACTACCTTAATAGCATAGGCCTTCCGGGGATTTATAACTCTAAGACGTTGTCGAATAGGTTTAGCATCCAGATAATTTCTAATCTCATGCTTGACAATATGAGGGTCGATTTCTGGCATCTCTTCATATGACCAAGCAAATACATCTCAGAAATCCTTGAAGAGTTTGGTGTAGATTAGGATTTCTTCTAGCGAACAATCTACATCGATATGTATGTTTTCAACATTGCCAGGGGTACGAGAGATATCGATCATGATGGTAGGAGAAATACTCACCATATTTCCTTCGGCATGAATGTTATGCGTATCGAGTGGAACTACGACATGACCGAATTTCTCACTCAAAGTAGAACGAAAGTCATCTTGTTCGATTCTTTCAAGATCTGGGAGAAAATAAGAGATGTGATGCATATCATCCCAAGGTCTGTTAGAACCATTCATGGCATCGATGATAGCTTCATCTGAATGAAAAGTCTCATCGAGGCAGTCATGTGAACAAGACAATGAAGTGGCCCACACAAGCCTAGGAATGGGATCCTCCTCGTCTATCGGCAAGGTAACAGGATCGGGATCGACAGAAGAGTCGAGAATAGCTTGATATGCAATATCTGTTGCCGATAGTGGCATGGCCATGCCAACATGTGACTGACCTTCACAAGATGAAGTCGGGAAAGGTAGGGTCCACGGATCACTAAAATAGGAAGTGCGGAAAGGAATGGACCTCCCTGTCAAAATGGGCCTACTGGACATGGCATAAACGTGGTGACTCGGTGCCGCGAAGATGAAAGTACGCATAAGGGAAGAATACATTCCGACACCAATATTCTTAGTTTTCGGTTGAGAATTGTTGATCACAGGGATCGATGGTCCAATAGATGCATTCAGACTATAGTATGAAAATGATAACTGGTAGATCATCACGATCTTCCCTTCATGAGGAAAACAAAGAGTACAGAAGATGGATGATACGACGACGACCATATCATAGGTCCAATTGCATCCTAGTAACATGTTATAATCTAGAAGCACATCAACTACCTCAACCTCCACCTCTACCATCTTCCCCCCTAACTGGACTGGAAAGGAAGGAAGAATACCATGAGAGTAGAAGGAATGACCGTCAAAATCAGTCAACATGTTCGATGACTTGGAAAGAGTCGGAGAACCGAGAGCTTTACAACAGATCAGGAACATCACACAAGTTGCAGCGCCTTCATCAACAACCACACATTTGATGGTATACTTTGAGTACGCCATGTGGATTTGGAAAGCCACATGGTAAGGCAAGCGAGGCTTCACATCTGTGATGTCAAACTTGATAACTTTTGAGCCACTGGGTTCTAGAGCTCCTAAATCAGATAGTAAGGAATTCCTCTGTAAAGGACATTTCTAGAGTACTTCCAAAGCTGACATCGCACAAGGGGTTTGGCCCAGGTCCTCAACAATAAAGTAGTTCAGGGCGGCTCTAGAATTTGGATTGTGGGTAGAGCGACTGAGTACTCCTTTCAGAATATGAGGCGGTGGATCTGGTTTTTCAATCTGTAAAGTCATCTCCGGAGGAGGAGGAGGAGATTATATACCAGGAATAGCTTTTGAAGAGCTATAATCTTGAGATTGAGTGGCTACATTAAATTTCGCATCGACCATATTGATACATAAATGGTAGCCATCTTGCAACGTCGGGTTTTAAGTCCCACCAACTGCATTTCTAGCGTTCGAAGAGTTCAAGGCCATGTGTTGGTTATGTGGGAATGGCTTCGTCATCATGACGGGTGGTAGAGATAATAGCCTCGCAACCTCCACAAGTTTGGGGCATAAATGGGTAAGGTGATTGTCTGTACAAAGATTATAAGGAAATTTCACCTTATGTCTTTCTTTTTTTCCCTCTCCAACATTATTACCCGTGTTCTCATTATTACCATTGTCCTTGGGTTTATTACCATTTTTCCCACCCTTATGATTATTACGTCCTTTCTTCTTAGTCCCACCTAGTTGCTAGTTACCATTTGGGTTGGATGATGATTGCACAGAATGTACATCCACCAACTGAGTGGGGTTGGAAGACATAGACAAAGCTATCCCTCCTACAAACTAGTTTAACGACAACTCTTTCAAATGGCTTGTCACCGAGTCTATGGATTTTACATTGGCGGTACCTACAATTCCATCGACATGAAGTCCAGGATTTTGTCTAGGGTCATAAATTGACTGTAGTGTGTCCATAAGAATGTGGTATAACATCCCAGACTGAGCGTATATGAGATCTAACTGTTGGTCTTTAAAGATCGCTTCTTCCTCAATGGTGACCCTGGCAGTAGCAACATCCTTTGAGATAGGAGGGTGAAACGACTTAAGAAACCATTCTAAAAGGAAGGTTGGGGGTATAGGGGTCTTAATCAACCTCTTTCATCTATGCCACTCCTGGATGTGGTCCGAGATATGAGTGACGGTGTCCTGGCTCAAAGTCGACAAGAGTTCTAGGCCAACATTGTAACGAATGGGAAACTGGAAGTGGTTAAGGAAGAACAATACCAACTGACTAAAATTCCCATATTCTCCCCTAGGTAGCTCAATATACCTTTTGGTAGTGACCCCAATGAGGGTGCGTTGAAATAATCTTAACCAAATAGAATCGTCATTAAGGGAATTCGATGAGCACCAAAGGTGAAAGGTAGTGACGTGATCACTAGGATCCTCACCATTCTTACCTTCAAACTTTGCAATGTCTGAAAGAAGTTTGGTGGGGATGGGGGGGCATGTAGGGTCATGAATCATAGGTTCGTTCATTAAATTAGACAAGTCTGGAAGATTAAGCATGGCCAAAAAAGGGAGACGGGGTTGCATCATCTGGCCCCAAGCTCCTGGGAAAGATTGAGTTTGTGAAACTGTAGCCCATCTAGGGTTCTGGTAAACAACATGGCCCTATCTAGGATTAAAAGGCCCTCCTACGGGATGATTCATAAAATTTTGGTTGGGCATCATTCTAGTAGGAATGTTCTGATAAGGGTTATAAAGATTGCCCCCAGCTGGATTGGATCCGGGTTAGCGGTTTCCCAAAACTTGAAACTAACCTCCTCCGGGTGCGAAGCTAGAGGATAGAGGTGGATTTGTCATGCCAAATGTATTGGTCAAAATCAACACCGAGGAGGTAGGTGTATAGGGCGGAAATTGAGTAAGATCTTGTCTACCAGGTTGGTTGCTCCACCCAGAAGCAAGAGGATTAGACCCGGGGTTAAAAGTAGGAATACCTCCCATATTAGGAGTCATTTGAGGGATCTGAGAACCACCAAATGAAAAAGGAGTGTAAGGAGGTGTAGTGCCCTCAATCCCAATGCTAGCATTAGTGTCGGCAGCTGGGATGGTGTTCGAAAACTGCAAAGTAAATTTTGACATACCATAAGAAAAAGGACTGGAAGCCATAGGGATGGAATGAACATTATAGCCTGGTGAGTGACCAAGAGACCCAAAAGGGTTTGAGGCGGTAGCTCGAGCATTCACTATAGGTCGAGCCATAGTAATGATAGGTGCCTCTGACACTACAACCATTGTGGTTGCAGGAGTCGAAGGGGTGCCATTAACTATAGTGGGTATGGGAGTCGAAGGGCTCCAAGTGTTCTGAAGACTAGGTTAAGTACTCATCCTTGTAGAATCACAAGTCTGAACGGTGGAGTTGTGTGTACCACGCCTAATAACTCTATGCCTTTTAGAAGGAAAATGCTCGAAATTTGGTGGTAAATGTAACAAGCGACAGGACTGGCGGGGAGGCTAGTGCGACTCCACGATAAATTAAGAATCTAAAGATAAAATATATATCCTAAGGCCAACTTGTACTCAAAGAGAAAACAAAAATTCAAATGACCAATATGCATACAAAAGGGGTAAAGTGGCTGAGTGGTATCCCTCCCTAAAGAAGGTATGTCTTGCCCAAGAGGGGCCTGAGACTCCCTGCTAAAGATCAGAGGTAACAAAATTAGTTATAAGGGCCCTCGTGGGCTTAACAACCAGTTGGTTAGATCCCCCAGGAGGGGTAATCCTTCATAAAGGTTGTGTGTTGTCCGACCCTTATCTGACCCAAGGTACTTGCAGAATAACCCCTGCAAGTAACCTATGAGACACCTAAGTCAAGAAACTAATAAACCATTGTATAACTGATGCACATGAAAGAAGTCATAAGTCAGGTCCACCGTATGGGCAGGGTAGCAAATCCTGAAACCTTGAAATCATCGCCTCTCATAGAGGTAAGGGCACTAACAAGATCCCCAGATACGAATAGATCCCCAGAAATATTGTTGACACTAGGAAGGTATCAGGGGGATATCCCTTCAACCGACTTCGCATGACCTCATGATTAACTCTAGTGTGAGTGGAGCCTCCTGATATTACCAATTATACAATGGATTTCTCCACTCCCTTTCTCAGACACATATGTTGATTTAATTGGCTTGGAGAAGTTTACTCACAAAATCCCATTCCAAGGCACTAAATCCTAAGCTAGTTTGTGTACCCTAGAAAATAAAATCGTGACTAATCAATTTTAAATTATAGCGTTAATTTTAGTGGCCATGATTACTCAAAAAGGTATGGTAGTGAACCTCATGATGTTATGATTATGCAAGAAAAGTAAATATGAAAAAAAATGCAAAGTCCTAACTTTAACTTTCAATGAATGATATGCTTATGAAAACAAATGCAATTTTCAATTTTAACTCTACAATTCTGAAATAAAAATGCAATCTTTCATTAAATGCACTAAGCTAATGAAAAGGACTCAAAAGACAAAAATGCCAAGCAATGCAAAATGCCTATTTTTTTGTATTTTCAATATAATAGAAATGAAAATGCATGGAATGCAAATTGATATATAAATTCTATTGTGTATATAAAGAGATAGCTCAAGTAGAATACCAAGCAGCAAAACACCCATCCCAATGTACAAGGACAATAAAAAATGAAAAAAATCAATGAGAAAGACTCTGCCCAGAAATTCAACCAAAAAAGGGTTTCCTGTCATCCCACAAGCACTCAACAGGCACTACAGAGACCTAAGAAGGCTGAAAAAACATCAAATCCCACCCAACAACCACCAGACCAAGAAAAAAGGCAAGGAAAGCTGATGTACGTGACTGTTTAGTCAAACAGAGCATATATACGCATCTTGCAGTGAGATAGCTTGCGTATGTACGTGATTGTCAAGGCAAAAGGCGCGTATATGCTTAAAAAAAAGGCCAGGCAAGGGAGAAAGGCTAAAAACTCAGATCCGTAGTGAACAGGAACTTTTAAGCAATGATATGACAAGAACCACAATAGAAACAAGAGAAATCTAAGGAGAAAAGTAGTCCAAACCCTAAGAAATAAGATTCAATCCCCAGTGGAGTCACCAATTCTGTTACAAGGAAAATATCTCTATGGATAGGGTAAACCACAACAGATGGAAACGACTGCAAAAATCAACTCTATTTCAAAATCATGCTATATAAATCAATATGCAAGCGAGATAAGAAAGAGGCCTACCTCGTCGAGATGTTTGATGATGTCCACTATTGAGCACTTTGACCGAAATATTTATACCTGCAACAAGTTCTCAACAAACAAGAAAAGCAAGCATATGGTGATAATATAAAAGGTAAATAGATTAGATAGAATAATCCATCAATATACATAACAAATACGCCCATGGATAATAACTCATATATTTGAAAGATATCAATTGGACGGGAAAGGAGTATTTCTATTAATAAATGATCAGTAGAAGTGAAAATATTATAGACTTCTGTGTCGGCATGGTTCGGAACCGAGAAACTAAGTTCCTTCTAGTTGGGCCTCCACCACCTCAATCCTCCACCAAAGGCAAGCTCATAATAGATAAGCAATAAGTTTCTCAATTAATAAGGGAAGAGCTTGGGGTTTGAACACTGTGTTCAGACTTAAAGGACAAAGGGATGCAGACTCAATATGAAGTAAATAATTTCTCCAGAGTAACTTTGCTTTCAAAGTTGAATTCTTTCTCCTTTTCCATAGCTTGGAATTGGCACATTTATAGCCTTCAAAATGGAGTTGAAGGGCCAAGTCGAAACGTTTCCAGTATATGGAAGGCCAAGGATCATAGATCTCCTGTCGTGACATAGAAACCCAACATTAATTTTCATTTTCTGGCACAAATCCCGATGTACGCGGGCTGTAGTGGAGTAGCCTGTGTATACGCATGTTGTATAGTGTGCAAGATGCGTACATGTGGAAAAACTTGTATTTTTGGCTCTGGATTTTACAAATAGGGATGATAAGTCTGCATAGGGAGATGGGAAAAATCCCTCTAGGCAAGATTGCATAGGGTGAGGTAAATATTGCTATAACATATGCCCCCTAATGTGTGAGGTAAAAGGAGTATCTGCGATGGCTGAAATACATTATAAAAAACCCATAAGTGGAGTGATGGGGAACCAGTTGGAAGAATTATTTTCTCATCACATTCTACATTGACTTTGCATACATGGTTGCCAATAGAATTGCACTGTAGATCCATGTGAAAATATACCAAACAAGTTTCTGTGGCCATGAATGGGAAAATATAAGTGTGGTTACATGCCCAAAAGATTTCATAGTCACGAACAAGGCCCAGTATAACCAATATGAAGATATCTGTATACAATGGGATACAATCTGATCTCCCATGATCATTGAAGAGGTACTAGTCCAATGAAAAAGTAGCAACAACTCAGGAAAGTTGCAAACACATAGTGATGTCTTCAAGTCTTCTACACAATCCGCCAAGGGTGCAAGTCTACATCATGTGAATAAAGGAATTGAGGTCGAACACAATGAGACATCATTTGATTACTGGTCATTGAGGTATACCATTAACAAACATGAGACAACCTACCAATAATGAAAGCAGCTATTAAGGCACCGAGTACATTCTTACAAGTGTGAATAAAGGAGTCAATGTCGAACACCTGAATAATCCATCGATTAGGAGACATTTATGTATTCCCAACTATCGATGGTGAGAGATCCTACCACCGATGACTGCAAACCTCAAGGTACTCATAAGAGTCTAGATCTCGTTTCCAGAATAAATGGGTTGAATTCGATGGAAGGAGACCCGCTGAAAGGATAGAATTAAGGCATCTCTCATCAGTCGGCACAAGGTACAAAGCAGGAGCTTCATGATTTGGTGGAAATTGGATGAAGAACATGTTCATGGACCAACGAAATTGTGCTTATTTCACGTGTGCCAAGTGCAAGTGATACACGAAAAAGACCCTCTGAATAATAGCCAATGATGAATACTACTGACAAAGGTGAGGAAACCACCAATAAGGTTAATGACATCCAAGACACTGGAAAAATCTCAATGTGTGAATAGATGTCTTGTCATCGAACACAAGGGAAACCACCCAGTCAACGACCAATGATGAAGTGTCGAATGTTGGGTTCTAAGTTACCTACCAATGATGAAAGTAGGGCCAGGGTTCATGATAGGACTCCAGTATCATGTGATTCTGAGACAAGCTGAGGGTATGGCCAACATGCAAAGTCAAGAGTTCTAAGGAGTGGCCGACACAAGTTGATATAATTCCTTTGAACAAGAGCATGAGACATATGGAAGACTCTGATAGCATAGACTCAATGATGAAACCATGAGATGCAGGAGGCATCAATCAAGTTCTCCATAGGGACTGGAAAAGTAACCAATCGGTAGAGAAGACTCTGTAATGAGATCAAATTCCTAAGGCCATGCTAATCCAAAAATTATGATGATGAATGGACTCAAATAACTTTTTGCTCTATTCAAAGGCGACATGACTGCTGCCAATATAAGATAATACTCCCTTTCTGGATGTCTTTTTTTTTTTCATAACAAATGAATGCTATGCTACAGAGGATGAAACAAGTGTCGCAAGTAAGAAAAACTAGTTCCAGCAGTGGAACATACCTATGCGCAATGCAAGGAAATGCATGTGAGAGATAAAAAATCGGGGGAATGTTCCCTCCTAGGTATAGGGTGTCAAATTGCGAAGGATAAAAACGAGGCTCTGCTTGGGTGAGGATGCAAAACTGCTGAGGCAAACGGTTTATAACGCAAAGCGAGAACCGACTATAGGCTCAATACTGCAAGCAAGGGCATGAGATGCAATCACAACTTAACACCAAAAAAATTCTTTTTTATGTCATTTAGTCTACTTGGTGTGAAAAAGGGATAAACTTGTGCCAAATAGACGTCTTTTCAATTCCAATTTATGAGTGTGAAAGAGACAAGTTCACTCGGCAATATTTTCACTTTTTGATAACGAGTCAGAAAAGATCTTAACTAAGACTCATGACCTTTCAAGTCCAATTTAACGAGTGTGAAAGGAAAAAATCACTCGACAACATTTTCTCTTTTTGAAGACGAGTTGGAAAAGAGCTTAAATTAAACTCGGTTGGGAGTCCTCGGGGTGTAAGGCCACATGTTTATGAGTGAGAGATGAGGCTTAGCATAAAGTCATGTACTAGCTAAGAGGGACTCCTAGTCCTATGGAAAAATCTCTGAATGGGCACCAAATGAAGCACAGGATCTAACTAGGGCACCCATGTTCGGTAACTCTCTGCCACTTGAAAACGACACTACTTATAGCAGATGGAAGGTTATGTGTTGCAACAAATGGGTTCGTACCTAAGGCATAAAAGCGACAGTTATAGGATAATGCGAAAATGCATGATGGAATGGATACCTATCCTATATGTTGGGTAGTGAAAATACCTACCCGAGGTGATGAACAACCAACATAACATTGAAATCCGCAAGAATCCTTGGTAAAAACTACAAAAAACCAACTCAATCTACATCTGTATTAGTCCATTAGGTGAAAAAATGCTCTAAACTATAGAAAGTGGGTAAAAATTGTTTATAAATAGTAACAAAATAAAAAATTACTATACCATTTTGACATTTTACCCAAATAGTGCAAATTGGACCAAAATACCTTCGAGATTCAAACAATGGTTGTGGGAGCATCAGACAATGAAATCAGCAACCGTCTAGACCAGGTAAATCTACTTCCCTTCCTCTTCATTTCCGGTGGATTAAATTTTTGAATTAGGTGTCAATTTTTTTGTTATTGAGGGTGAAAAATGTGAATTTCAGTGTATGTGGGCTGTCCCCTATCGGGTCGCATATACGATGAGTTATACACGCCTGTGTAAACTGCAGGATGCATGTATCCAGCCCTATATGCAACTATAAGTGAGGTAGACCGCGTATAAGCAGGCAAACAATAAATTTCAAGGTTTCTAACTCAAATTTTGATTTTTCTTTGACAGGATGGTTCTTGAATGGAGAGAGAGAGAACGAGGAGGTCGATGTTGCTGTAGATTGAGATCCGCGGGCCCAAATGGCCTTAAAGCTATGTGGCTTATATAAATTTTGGGTGCTCAAAGGAATGAGAGCCTAAGTGAGGTTGCTTGAGATGCTTGTGGGTTACTGGGACCCTGAGAGTGAAAGCTTCAATATCGATGGGCAGCCATTGAGAATTGAAGTAGAGGACATCTACTTTTTGACTAGACTATCACGCTGGGGTGAGGTTATAAACCTCAAGTCATGGGGAGCAGAGAGCAGAATGAAAATAGAGGAGTACATCAACACCTACTGTGTAGCAGGGACTCCTAAGGCCAGGAGTCAATTCCCCATCTGAGCGATAAATAATCTCAGCCTCAAGATTATTGTCCTCGTATTAACCAGGATCAAAGGTTCGGCCTCGTTGCACCAGGATTCGAAGACGCTCATGTTCTATGTGGTACAGTGTATGAGACCCACAATATATGACTGGTGTACCTCACTACTGGCAAATATGAAGAGCCAGTTGACAGAGTGCAAACAGTGGAGTAAGAAGAATTTTGGGTTTGCCTCTATCTTATGTAGTTGCTTCTTCGAGTGGGTTCCAGGCTTGGGACCTAGAGTCAATATTCTTCCGAGAGGACCTCACGATCCAACCATGGAATGGTGGACCAAGGTAATGAGATGGCAGGGGGGAGGTAGGGTGAAAAAACCCTACAACTAGGATTTCTTCTACTGGTGGCAGCGAAAGGTCATCACTCTATATGACTATCCCTTTGCAGGGATCAACTTCAGAGGGGATCCAGACATTCCACTCCACCAGGGACCACCTACAGTGACATAGGTATGTCAAATGTTTTTAAATATTTCAATTTTTTTGTATTTTTGTATTAGAGAAACAAAAATATTTTTGGCTAGTGCTTAAGTACTAACTGTACACTTGTGTAACGCAGACGTGGGTTCGCGATGATTGGAAGGATTACCTTGACATCGACAAAGGAATCGGGGAGACAAGGCAGCGGGAGCAGAAGTCGAGAGAGTCCTACAAAACGTGCAGGGTCTCGTTTGACTCATAGGATTCCCATGGTTCAGGTAGAGGATCTGCCTGAAGCCATGCAGCGACATGTGGTTGGTGTACCCAGAGCGTGGGTACAAATCTTTTAGCGTCTCACAAACATCATAGTTTGTTACCATGAGACACATCCAACACCACAAGTGTAGATGTCGTGGATATTGTAGTACCGATTGTATATGTGTATTGAGGGTATTAGCCCTAATTTTGTATTATAAACACCATATTTTTTGAAATATATATAAAACATGGATCTTCAACTTTACTTATATTTACAATGTGTACATTAATGAGATGGTTTTATTTTCTTTAGTTATGTGACAAATTCCAATCTAAAAATAAATTAGCATAAGCATCTGATACATGATTAGAACTCCTAGGATTGTGATAATATGTAATAAAATCAAACTCTTGTTCTAAAAGATGTACCCATAGGAATTGTCGGAGTAATGTAGGATCACGCACGTGGTAACTGTCATTCAACTGACATACTACTAACTGGGAATCCAGATGAACTTATAGAGAACGAATGCCATGTGAGAGAGCATCGCGCAAAAGTTCTATAACGACGCTATATTTGGCCACATTATTCGTGGAAGGCCCCAGGCATACGCCACCTGAAGACACCAGTAGATCATCGGGTGAGTAAACTACCTAAGAGGTAGAAGCTAAGTTTCGTGTATGACGACTGGCTCTGTCTGCGAATCCTAGGTAGACCGAAGACTTCGTTGACATCTGCCAACCAAGGGAAAACTTGATAAGCAAGATGAAGGATAAAGAAAGGGAAAAGATATATACACTAAATTACATTAGTATACAAAGAGTTCCACCCTGTTGATGGGTGAAATTGAACGCTCGTCAACTGGAGGAGTGGATCCGGTCAAGGGTTGTCTAAATAACCCAAGCCATTTGGGATGATCTGCCCCGACGGTTTCAGTGGCTCTGTTGGCCGATCTAAGTCCTAGGAAAACAAAAGAAAACTAAACTAAGGAACTAATCTAAATGAAAACAACAATTAAAGCAAACTATAAACAAATTTGAAATGTTTATATATAGTTTACTGTCTAATATTATACAACAGTAATTCTGTGAAATTAAATGTTCAGTTATCAACAGAATTAAATCTTAATTATGTATATACAACATTTACAGATTACAGATTTTGAATCGAAAAACCTGCGAAAATCATTTGTGATTTGTCCTATGACAACAAAGCTATTATTTTTTATTTTTATAATCTTTTATGAGAAAGAAATTAAATAAAAACTATCTAAGATAAGGAACTAAAATAATAATTCTAACTGTAAATCTGAACTATATATCTATATAAATTACTGAGAATTCTTGAGTTTATTAACTATTAAATAACAAATAGCAAACTGACCTGAAGTAACGCTTCAGGTCTGTCCTGTGTACGATAGTTTATTTAGTTGTTCAGTGGGAGGAAACCCGCACCAGATTCTCCACCAACTTCTTGTAAACAGGAAGCAGTAGTGCTCTTCAAATATAAATGACATGACAAACAAGACATAAAAAATGACAGCAATCCTATAATTTACAAATCATCGCAGTTAGATAAATCCTTGTGCAAAGATTTGTACAGAACAGTTCAATTAACAAAGAAGATAAACCTTTATTCATTAAATTGAAACAGAGTAATTGTTGTACTAAAACTGAGATACATAAGACATGGACAGAATTTAAATCACAATGCATTAACCCGTAACAAGTCTTGATATCTAAAGTAGTCAATGAATTGATGACAAATTAAAACGCACAAAACCTGAACGAAAGTATGATAAATTGAAAGTTAAAGCTGTTACAAAAGATCCACTTCCATTCGAGCTTGTATCATCATAAATCCATAGTCTTTTTCTCCCAACAATGATGGGTTCATTACAAAAATTAATGAGTATAAAAAGGCCACAGGGTAAAACATCCCTGTGGGAATTATCAAAAACAGTTTACAAAAAATATGGGAACAATCTCCCAAGTCTTCTATTTCTACCTATGACTAACAACTTAAAACAAAACTATATCACAAAAAGCATGTTCTAAACTGCCACAACATGTCCAATTTGCCATTGAAATTCATATGTACATGTAGGTGGACAAGAATAAGCAAGTTTAGATAACGTTTTATTTGTAAAATTAACAAAAATCTAATTTTTATGACTAGCTACAGAATCTCACGATTCTGTAGCTGGTCATATTTACAAACAAAATTGTTTTTAAATCAATCCAAATGATAACAAGAATATATGTGGTGAATCAAACAACTGTTAATTACTAATTCAAAACAAAGCCAATTATTCACACTAAAACTAACCAAATCATTCATGTCAATTCAAAACTAACATAATCGTATTTGAATTGATCGAACGGTAATGGGAATGCATGCTATCTATCAAACAGATCTTTGATACTAATTAAACGCAGACAAAATCATTTATATCAATTCAAAAACAACCAAATCATATTAAATCGAAACAGGACTAAATTCGATATACTAAGCAAATCTTTGGTACGAATTCAATATAGACATAATATGTCAATCCAACACTCAATAGAATCGTTTTTTAAATCCAAAACTAACAAAGCCGTATCAAACCAAACTTTGAATTCGACGCATACACAAACGACTATGCTAATTCAAACATACAAAATCATTTCAAAAGCAAACCAAACAGAATCGAATCAAACTAACTCAAAAACAATTCAATCATTTATACTAATCTGAGAACAATAAAATTGCATTAACCAAATCATAGCTATATTTGATTTTAGCAAAATGAATCGATGCAAACAAAATAGCTTATGCTAATTCTAAATGAAATGTTTCGTGCTAATTCTGATAAAAAAACGAAATCATTTCTGGTAATTCGAAGTAAACAGAACTGTATATGAGTGTATTAAAACAAACAGAACTAATCGGCTATGCTAGTTCAAATGAAATCATACAAAATCAATGTGGAAAAAACCATACCTGGGCTATAGGAAAATAACTCGGTCAGGATAACTTTGAATTGACAAAGGCCATAGCTACCTCAACATTTCTGAAGACAATTGAACCCGTAGTCTTTTGCTTCTTCTTGTTGGATTGTAGCCTGTCATTCTCCTTTGACAACATAGTAACTCATTCCTCTAATGATTTAATCTTAGATTGCAATAGGGGAACATCGGTGTAATAACGTTCAAGCCAAGAATTGCATTGAGTACACGATGCTTGATCAGGCCTTGGCATTACAGGTGATCAGAATCTAGAGCAGGGGTCTAAAATTTGCTCAATTTTCAAAGTGCTCGAAATGCAACGAAAACGATGCCATTGTGTCCGTCTCGTTCTCCTGATTCCGGCGGTATATTTATTTTCGCAAACGGAGTCCGTATGGAGAAGATATCGTGATCTGTTCGTCGAGCCAAACAGGCAAAATTTTGATGCTGACTGTACCTGCCCGTACAGTCCATACAGGACACGTGGCAGGACCGTACAACCTACGTGGCATGTTCGTACAGGACACATGGCAGCACCAGGGCATGACACATGTCATGCATATTTGGCATTTTCAGCGTATGGTTGGACCTATTGGGAGGTGACACGTGTCACCACTGGTTGGATGACACGTGGCACATGCTGACGTCAGCATCCGACGTGGCCTGGGGTGACGTGACAGATTCTGGTTGGATGACAGCTGGAAAATCATTAAGTGACACATGGCATGCTGTGGACGAATAGAAAGGTGCCACGTGGCCCAATGAAGGGCTGCCACGTGGCACCCGTTTATTGGCTTCTAGTCGAATGTTTGGTTTAACAAAATTTTGTTGGGTCCGCGGGGTTCGACCCCGGGACCTCCCCTCTACTCCAAATCTTTAACAACGGGCAAGCCACCATTGCGCCATGTTATGGTGTTTATTAACCATGTGGTGAAATATATATTTAAATTGGCGTATTGTTTATATGGAAAGGGGGGCGGGCCGGGGCTTAGCCCCGGCCCACGGTCCATTGCACAATACATACAACCATACATTTTTAAATGGTGCGGGGGTTAATTATACAACACGGTTACATTGTTATACCACATGACCACCGTTATTACACAGAGCTTGTGGCGTATACATTTTAAACATTGTTTAACCCACAGTCATATCGGTATTACCATATGACCCTGCCACATATCTACGGAGCGCGGGAATTTACCACACGGTTTTACTGTGTTTACATATGTTCATGCATATTGTTTGGTGCGCGCAGGGTTTGGTTATATAATTCAGCCCCGGTCACACTTGTATTGGCATATGACCGTGCCTTTTTGTATTGTGTGGGTTTGTTTCAATTTTGGTTTAAACGGGTATGCATTTACACCCCGCCACTTGTCATTTCAGTATTAAACCTGGCAACGGTTAGCTTTTGGTGCGCGGGACGTGGACATATGGTCCCCCCATGCGCCCAACACCTCCGTCTTCGGGGGCTATATTCTCGTTAACCGTTCGAAAATTTGACCCAAATTTCGAAACGCGCGTTTGTGCTGAGTTTTGGCACGAGAAACGCCTGGAGCTAGGTTCACTTTCCCACAGGTGCGAAATGGCGAACCTGTAACAGCAGTTGGAAGGAGGAAAATGGCAGCAAGCATAACTTCTTCAATTTTTGACCAAATCAGATGCTATAAAAGCCCAGCTAGGGGTTTTTGGATGTTCTGAGTCCATTGGTGATGTTTTCACAGGCATTTGGAGACTTATAATGCAGGTTTTTAACCATTGAAGCTTGAGGAAGCTCAAGGGACCATTGAAGCCCTCATTGTTTGAGGCATTGCTCAGATGAGTACAGGTCCATTTTCTGAGACTGAATAGTCATTTCTGACTGTTTATTATGCTCTGAACACATTGGGATAGGTTTCAGATCCATTGGAGGACTTCTGCAGGTATTTTTTCTCCATTGAAGCTCAAGGAAGCTTGGAGGTCACATGTAGAAGAGGTCATTGTTGGATGAGCCATTGTCCATTTGCAGAGTTTTAGCAGTCATTTTTGGGGTTTTTATGTATTCTGAACCCAATGGTACAGTCTGTAAATCCATTGGAGTTGAGAAGCAGCTTGTAAAGAGAATTTGACAAACTAATCCCAAAGAGCCAAGTCCATTGAAGGAGGCTCAAGGAGACATAGCCTAGAGAGGGGTGAACTCCTTTATCATCTTTCTAGTGTTGTGAGTTTGCTGTGTTATTTGCTGCACTTTTTATGGCTGTGTATTGGTTTATAACACATATTTAATCTTTTAAAAGATCATTTCCTCACACATAAAGATTGACAAGAAGAAACCAAGAACTTAACACATAAACCATCTTGCATATTTT
>JASDQU010101608.1:427895-441461 GCA_032191745.1 Picea mariana | reverse complement strand
CCATTCTCATCAAGGGAATCATATCAATCAATTACTTGACATCAACCAATGACATCAATCAAACCAAACCATTTACATCAATGACATATGATCCAACAATCTCCCAAGTAATCAAACCATTGGCATCAATGACAAACCATTGGCATCAATGACAACATGATCCAACATTTACATGTTGCATTGTTATTTACGTGTTTATTTTATGGGTATTTCCTTTATATGTTTCATGTATGCATTCACTGTTATTTCATTCTGAATCCATGGCTTTACGAAATGTGTTTGTTTGTTTATGTTTTGCATGTAAAGCTTCCGCAGGTGTTCTGTGTGCATATGTTTTAATTGCATACAGTTAGAGAAATTTATGTAGCATAGCTCAGTTGGATGTTGAGTATGTTACAGTATGTTCTGCGTAGAGAACGGTTGTGTTCTCTGGCATAGAGTGACTCGGCACGAAAGGCTAGGGATGTTACAAATATGGTGTCAGAGCATGAAATAATGTTCTGGAGTGGCATTTCCCGACCTGTGGGTGGCTGGGGATGTTACACTAGGAAAGATCCTCTACAGAATGGTTTCCAAGATACCAATCAACTTGGGTCGAAGAGATAATAGACCACTTCATTGAAGCTAGTCCCAAAGGTGTTGGTCCAACAACTAGGGTGTATTACCCTTGGATCCCACAAAGAGAGTAAGGAGACGAAGGCCTATCTTCCTCTCTTTCACGTGACTATGTAGCTCCTCAATGGATTGATTGAATATCTTATGCACGTGTCCTAAAGAACCCCTGCCAAGAACGCAATTACAAATATCCAAGACCAAGAAAAGAAAGCATTACAACATATAATCCACAGTGACACAAGAAAATTGAGTTCTGTAAAATGGCATTATGATTTCCCAAAGTTTCAAAAACAAAAATGAGAGGAGTGGCTAGCCTTATATAGTTAATTTTGTAATGGCTAGTTTCTAACTCCCTCATTAAAAATAATATTCTTGGTTTGCACATACACAATTAGTTGGAGGCTAAACCTCTTGACAATATATTTTTATTACATCAATCTTGGTAAAAAATGGGATAAATCCATTAAAAATCACTTGACCAATTTATTTAGTGGAGGAAATAAACTTAGGGAAAATTTCCCCTTGAGAAATGAGCATAACAACTATATTTTGTCCACGTTGACTATTCTTCCTTCCAATGGCTAGTTTGACTTGTAAAATCAATTAATGAGTAGTTGCAATTTTTCCCAAAGAGGATGATTTGGTCATTTAGTGGTTAAAATAACCACTTTTCTTGGAAATAGAGCATCTTTGAATAAAATTAATTATTTTGCTTGTGGGGAAGGAATATTTGACTTGCCAAAATTATTCCAATGCTAGAAAAGACCCCAAATGTTCCACTTCATGACCATTTGACCTTGTAAAATGCGCCCCACGATTTTATAGAAGAAGTGGGATGATTTTCTCTTGGGAGGTAATATCTCCCTCAATATTCCACCAATGAAAATTCTGCAATATGGGTTTTGCTCATGATTTTTTTCTGGTCATTTTGAACCCATGTTATATTTTTCCCTCAGATAAACACTGCCTCAGAATACATGCATTGCATGAAAATACATGCAATGATGAAAACTCCCTTAATAAGTCATCAATCACGATTTTGCAGTATGGGTTTTGCTTGTGAATTTTTTCTAGTCATTTTGAACCCATGTTGTATTTTTCACTCGAGGAACCATTGCTTCAAAATAGATGCACTATGTGAAAAGACGTACAATGATAAAAACTACCTTAATATTTCATCAATCACGATATTGCAATATGGGTTTTTCTTGTGGAAATTTTCTAATCATATTGAACCCATGTTGAATTTTTTCCTCCAAGGTTTATCTGCATGAAAAGACATGAAATGTTGAAAAATTTATGAGATTGCCATGTTAAGAACAAAAATGATAGTGCACTATGGCCAAGGTATGCCTACAAACTCAATATAATATAACCATGTGGGAAGACATAGGTGTGCATGACATGGACTAGACTAGGCCCCACAAACTGCAATCGCCCTTACATAAGACATGTGGCTTCACATAATCATGTGTCCCAATAGATCTATCCCATAACCTCCAATCCTATCTAGGATGAGAGATGGTGAGACAAGGACATAAGGGGACTGATCATGATCAAACTAAGTATGGAATTCCACTACAAAAATCATCCACTATGGTTTACATGGCTTTAACTTGCATCCTTGGGATTACAAGGGTGTAGCCAAAATGAAAACTCTAAGGTACCTCCTAGAGAGGTAACAGGTTGCAAAATTTCTTTTTGCACTACTAAAAAATTCACTACATTAAACCAAAAATTCAACAAAGTATCCTTCTTTAACTCGTTCAAACTATAAATCAATGGCTCTGGCCCACTTATTGTCCAAAGACTTCAACCGAATTGTCACTTCTTGATCTCAAACCACTATTTTTTGGGCTAGCCGCATAGGGTTATTCTTTATCTGTCTCTTTATGCATTCATACAACAAACAAGGAAAATTAGCAAAGAAAAATTCATGCAGATCTAAATATATGTACCTTTGTTTCCACCATTCAAGTTTGACTTGTAGATTTGTGGTCTATCACCATGAAATTTCATCCTCTTTCTCAAATATCCATTCTTCTATATCTTTTCTTGAAGGCTTCCACATCATATCCTTACTCCAACAATGCAACACAAATTCTTCATGTCTCAACAATGGAACCAATTGTTGGTGCGGGGTTTTAGACCTAATGTTCAAAAGACATTACCAAGAAAAATCTCATCAGTGTTGACAAATTTAATATTCAGAAACTGAATAAGGTCTCACAAAGATTGAATAATTGTGCATTGCATGAAGGAATATTACAAACATAAAACACATAGCCCAAAATTTTACACTATATTCTACCCATTCACATCAACACACACACACACACACACACACACACATATGTAAATTACAATCTAACATATATATCAAATATTCATCCATAACAGAGATCATGATAGGAAGTATTGATTCGAGTCTCATTATTTTCATTAATCATCCATAGATAAACATTCAGATACACAATGGGTCATATCCTTCTAAACGATTCATTGAACTCAAACTAGAGACGAGAAACCCAGATCTAGATCTAATTTTTCTCCCATATGGCATTATATCATGAAGGTTACATCATTACCAACAACAATAGCCAACCCAAAAACTCCCAATTAAGTTTTGATATATTTGAAGGAAATAATATTCTAGATGGATATTACATGTCATTCCATTTCCAGTGGTATGTGGAACGCCACATAACTCCTCACGGTTAGAGAGTTATGGCCATGTGAAGTTGGAGAACCCTCGTGAGTCATCTAGAATCCCCAAAAGGTCAAAGTAGTCAAAGTGGTTTAACATATTTTTAGAAGGTAAATAATAAATTGAATTTATGAGTGTACTATAATTCAAAGTGAATACAAAATAAATTATTTAAATAATAAAGTTAATGGAGAAATTACTAAGTTGACAAGTGGTTCGAAGTGGGTTAGCCCTAAAATATGGAAAGTGGTTTAAGATGGTTAGAAGGTAACCCCTTGAGGTAAAGTGAAGTGATGAGTGTACTATAAGTCAAAGTGGATAAAAAATAAATTATTTAAATAATAAAGTTAATGGATAAATTACTAATTGGACAAGTGGTTAGAAGTTAATTAACCCTAAAATAAGGAAAGTGGGTTAAGATGGTTAAAAGGTAACCCCTTGAGGAAGCTACATGAAAGTATAAATAAGAGGCAACGCTCTCTCATTTTATATCACACTTGAGAATATTGAATATCTGTAGGTGACTCGGGTAACCAAAGGATATCTAATCCTAATTTCAGAGAGAAGGTGAAGTAAAGAAGGTCGAAATTCAAGGGAGGATAAATTCTTTTGATGATGCTTTCTAAGGTATGTTATTTACAGGTCATCTCACCATTTTCTCAATAAAAATTTTTCTATAATGATTCAGACCATGAAATTGATATGCCATTGATAAAACATATCCAATTATTTTTTTCACAAATTTCATCTTGTGGGTCATTTTAGTTTTGGAGTTACACTCCGTGGACAGTAGGGTTTGTGGCTAGTCCTGAAACTAGTCTAAAATAGGTGTTTCGGGTAAAAATGTCATAACTTCTTCATAACATATCCAAATTAAGTAAGACCAAAAGTGTTGGTTAGAGTACAGTCTATAGTATTCTATGTAAAATTTTCAGATCCATACAACAAATATTCTATGTGGGGCACTCTCTACATGTTTGCTCTCTAGAATAAGCCAGAATTCAACAAGGTATGTCATTTTTGCTATAACTCCTTTTATGAGAGATTCCAAGTAGTGACACCTGGAGGAATTGCATACAACACACTGAAGAACAATGTGTACTATTTTCATATCTTTATTCATTACATGTACATAGTGATTATTATTTCAAGTTAGGGTTGTTGACTAATCCAAAACTAGTCCTGTAAGACTAAAGTAAAGTTTGATGAAAATGCTAGTCTCTTGTTGTTAAAGTTAAGGAAGGGTTTGTTGATGGGAGAAATTGAACGCTCGTCAACTGGAGGAGTGGATCCGCTCCGTTGTTGTCTAAATAACCCAAGCCATTTGGAATGATCCACTCAGACAGGTTTAGCAGCCCCGTTGGCCGATCTAAGTTCTAGGAAAACGAAAGAGAAACTAAACTAAGGAAACTAATCTAAATAAAAAAAACAACTACAGAAAACTATATACAAATCTAAAGCATATACACTGTTTACTAACTAATACTATAGAGCAATTGTCCTACTTATTAAATATTCATCTTATCAATACAATAAAATCTCAATGTTATATGTACAGTATTTACAGATTACAGATTTTAAATTAAAAAAACCTGTGAAAATACCATTTGTGAAATAACAACGAAGCTATTGTTTTTTGATTTTTTTATAATTTTTATGAGAAAGGAATGAAATGAAAACTATATAAAGCTGAGCAATTAAAATAATAATCCTAACTGTAAATCTGAACTATATATCTAACTAAATTACTGAGAATTCTCGAATTTATTAACTATTAAATTGCAAATAAAGAACTAACCTGAAGTAACGCTTCCTATTTGTCCTGTGCACAGTATTCAATTTAGCTGTTCGATGGGAGGAAACCCGCACCAGATTCTCCACAAGCTTCTCGTAAACAAGAAGCAACAGTGCTCTTTGAATATAAATGACAGAACAAACAAGACATAAAACGACAACAATTTTATAATTTACAAATCATCACGATTAGATAAATCCATGTGTGAAGGTTTGTACAGAACAGTTCATTTAATGAAAAAGATAAAACTTTACTCATCAAATTGAAATAGAGTAATCGCTGTACTAAAAATGAGATACATGAGATATGGACAAAATTTAAATCACAATGCATTAACCTGTAATAAGTTTTGATAACTAAAGTAGTCAATGACTTAATCACAAATTAAACTGCACAAAACTTGAACGAAAGTATGATAAATTGAAAGCTAAAGCTGTTACAAAAGATCCACTTCCATTCGAGTCTGTATCATCATAAATCCATAGTCTTTCTTCTCCCAACAGTGATGGGTTCATTACAAAAATTAATGAGTATATAAAGGCCACAGGGTAAAACATCCCTGTGGGAATTATCAAAAACAGTTTATAAACAATCTGGGAACAACCTCCCAAGTCTTCTATTTCTGCCTATGACTAACAACTTAAAACAAAACTATATCACAAAAAACATATTCTAAACTGCCACAGCATGTCCAATTTTTCATTGAAATTCATAGGTACCTGCAGGTGGACAAGAATACACAAGTTTAGATAATGTTTTATTGGTAAAATTAACAAAAATCTAAATTTTAAGACTAGCTACATAATCTCATGATTCTGTAGCTGGTCTTGTTTGCAAACAGAACCATTTTAAATCAATCCAAATGATAACAGAAATATATTCAACCTATTAAACCAATCTTTAATTACTAATTGAAAACAAAGCAAACCATTCACGCCACAACAAACCAAAACTTTTATGAAAATTGAGGACAAATGAAATTGTAATTGGATCCATTTCAATCGAAACAGACTATAAACGGATAAACAAATCTTTGGTATGAATTCAATATAGACACAATATATCAATCCAATGCTTAACATAATCGTTTCAAAATCCAAAACTAACAGGGTCATTTTAAAATCAAACCAAATAGAACCGAATCGAACTAACTCAGAGCCGACACAATCCAAGAACAATCAAATCGTATTAATCCAAAACATAGCTATATTCGATTTTAGCAAACAAATATTCAATGCAAGAAAAATAGTTTATACTAATCCAAAACGAAATCTTTTATACTAATTCAAATAAAAATTAAATCATTCCTGGAAATTCGAAGTAAACAGAACCGTTTCTGAATCTATTAAAACAAAAAGAACTAATTGAGAGCAAAAATAATCGGCTATGCTAGTTCGAACCAAATCATATAAAATCGATGTGAAAAAAAAAAAAAACCATACCTGGGCTGTAGGAAAACAATTCGGTCAGGATAACTTTGAATGGACAAAGGTCGTAGCTGCCTCAACATTTTTGAAGACAATTGAACCCGTAGTATTTTGTTTCTTCTCGTTGGCTTGTAGCCTGTCTCTTTCTTTTGACAACACAGTAATTCGTTCCTCTAATGATTTAATATTAGATTGCAATAGGGGAATATCGGTGTAATAACGTTCAAGCCAAGAATTACATTGAGTACACGATGATTGATCGGGCCTTGGCATTACAGGCGAGGGTTCTTTCAAGTTACCAGGGGTTTCACTATGAAGCTTAATTCCCGGGTAGTTAGGGTCATTCTTGAGGCATGGAGGTAGGTTGGAAACATAGTTATAGGGTTCCACAGAATAGAGGCCATGAGAGTAAGGGTATTCCTCGGTCAAGAAGCATTCAATCTCAGAGTCTGAATCCTCACTCAAGACAATAGGCTTCTGGTCAGTGATCTATTTGGGCTTGTTCCGAGCACATCGAGATATCCATCGTGCATTATTTTTTCCCTTACTATTGACACTAGTATCACCTTTGCCTTTCTTCTTTATAGGCCTTTTAACGGTATTAGTATTGTCTTTAGCACACGGGTCGGCCATGGTATCGGGTAGGTCAATGTTGGGGCTATTTGAGGGTTTGACAGGGGGTATAAGGGTAGGAGATGGCACGGTAGGCACAACCAGAGTTTCAGTGACCACAACCTTGTCCACTTGGACACACTCAGGAGTGGAAAAGCCATTCCTTGATAGGAAGGCTTGCCAATAGTCACCAGTGAGATTCAAATGATGAACGATAATGACTTTGATCAAGCAGTGATGGAAAAGGCTGCTATCATCCTTCTCACACTTAAATCGTTTGGACATTTTGTACAGACTGCATAGGATATAGTGCGGCATATTTAGAGGGTAGTCTATAAAGTTCATAAGCAACCTAAGATGGTAAAGGAACACCAAACCATAACGACCTTCACAAGTCACAGATTGTTTAACAATTTCTAATAGATCATGCCACCTGGTCTTAAGGGCAGTGACAGGCATACCTCTATCACAGCTGACAATTTTCCTTGATGCAAATAGGAGCGGCCATGGGACTTCGTCCACTTTAGAGTTCTTAAACTACCTATGTCCTTTAGCTAGTAAGCCTGTAGCTGAGCTGAGGAATTCCTCATTTAGCTCAAGCTGTATGTCTCCGACCTTAGCCCTACATCCATCGAAGGTGAGGACGAACTGTTGGGCGATCGAAAGGTTGAAACCCTCAAATTTTTGGATAAAAAATAGCCAGCCACTGTTCTCCAAGTCTTCGCGAGCATTGTCAAATAGCAGGAGTGTTTGGCTGCCATTAGGTTCTATGTGCACCACAGGTGCCATAGGAGAGAGCACGCAGTGAGCCAGGTGAAGGGACAAGGGTTTGGACAGGGTATACGCAGGATCAAAAGCTCAGGGATTTCCCCAAAACTAACAGAGGTAACCTGGGATAGAAGGCATGCATTAATGCCTAAGTGTGCGAGGGTGGTGGAACGAAACAATCCATGCAGAACATTCATATCGAATGTACAATCGACAACGCTATGGTGATTCCAATCACTAGTGGTGTATGTTAAAACAATGCCAATAAAACAACCATTGAAAACCATGATAAATCGACCCAAATATTTGCACAACAATAGTGTTTGCATGGTTTAAAACAAAGCAATATTTTGAATATAGCACCAAGGTTTCGATCATAAAATGTATGCTTTATATGAAACCATTGCACTAAGGGTCTAATCACAATGTTAACGTGTTGTTGTGAAACCATTGAATTCGATCAAAAACAATAGAACATCGAACCACCATCGAATCAATGACTCAATCACAATCATTAGAATACCATCACAATCTTATAAAAATGAAGTCATTTTAACAACAAGAAAAACATGTCAAATGAGTAAAGGTTTTGGTGTCTTGCCAACTGTGTGACCATAATTGAATTGGAAATGCAATGAACACATAGACAAGAGTGACCATAATAATCCAGTGATGATTTTAATTCCATCGACATGACTTTGAACTCAAATTTTTCACGCTTGCAGTCGTGAAAACGAGAACAAAAGGCAGGTGTGCAAATGCACAAAATAATAGTGTTGTTTTATTCAAAAGTTTGCGATGAGAATCAAGGGTTCCAAAACATTTGTGTAGGCAACTTATAAGGATAGGATAAAATGCGAAGTGGCTGCCAACAATGGTGACACACTAGTAGAAGCAGTTATCTTTGCCAAAAGAAAAAATTTAGATTATGATAACAAGAATAATTTAAACTCAAAAAACAACCAGAAAATTGTTTAAACATCATTATTAATCAAATATTCCAACAGTGTTTAAAGGATGAAAACTGATAACATTCTTAAGACAAGCAAGCCACGATATTAAAGATAAAATCTCCAATACTGTTGACAGGGCCACTGCTGCCAGCAGGCGTCCATAGCCTCGACAAGATTGGCATTTAACCCACTCTGATATCCGTATCCTGCCAAGAAGTTCCAGATCAGAATAAAGGACATTTTAAGGTCAAGAGGTTTCATATTTATGAATTTTCATATACCCGACATTGCTTCGCTGCCAGCGGGCCTGTTCAGTAGCCCGACGAAGTTGTCTTGGCATCATGTATGCATTTACTCGTTGCCAGTAGACCTGTTCAGCATCCTGACAGGTTTACAAGCACTTCCCACATCTCTTTAATGATTTATTTGGTTTTTTTAAAAGATATATAATTGAGCGGGGTGACGCTGAAAATTATGATATTTTGACATATTTTTTACAGACCTCAACAATTTTTTTTTAAAACTGTCCTTCATTAAGATCCAGAGATGGTTTATTTACAAAACTGACCTTCTAAGGTAGGGAGACATCTTCTGAGTTATTCCCTTAAGGAAAAGGGACAGCGTAAGAAGATAATAGATGATCGTGACAGGCTTCACTCACAGATCGAAATAAGTTAACTTCTTTCAAACAACAGTCTTTGCCAACACAGATGTAAATTTCAGAAGTATATAATTGATGTTTATACAAACTTTCAGTAGTCATTTTAGAGGAAAAGTTTTTCTGTTCTCTTAGTCTGAACAGTTCATGATGCAGGTATGTGTATTTCAACAGCAAAAACTGGTAAGCATAAGGGAGAAATCAAAACACACCAGCGAAGAAAGATTTGAAAGAAAAGAAATCCACACAAAAAAAATATGTACAGAAGGTGCATCTAAAACCCTCATGCAACAAATCCCTGAAAGAAAGTAGAAAAATCTTGTTTGATGGGAAAGCAGTCTTACTCGTGGTACCTTGGGTTAGGGTTGATTTAGATTTATTTATCTCTTTACTTTCCATTTAAGATTTTCATGATGATACTACGTTTTTTTTTAAATAGATGTTCAACTAGAAGTAAAGAGAAAAGGATCAAGGAGACTTCCCTGACAACAACCGTATTATGGTTCTTGTGGTGCACCCACTTGCGTTTATGACTGCATTATTACAAAGAGAAATAGTGAGAAATACAACTGAAAGGAAAACCTATTCCTAAACCTACCCTAACTATTAAACAAATCAGGATACTATGTGAAGTCATGCTTCCAATGTAGCCATTGAAGTGACTCCAATCCTGCAATGGAAACAAGATCAAGCATTACTAATAAGAATGGTAATATATCAAAAAATGACAGAAACATATCACACTTATCTTCATAATCATCATCTAAAAACAAAGTAAGCATGATCTTACCATTTCCTTGGATATTCTTGTTGTACGAATCCTCCATCCATTGCGCAATCTTATCGTGATAAGGGTCATAATGGCATGGGCGAGTGTAAGTAGGTTTGAAAAACTTGTCAGGATTACGAGGAAATGGAATAGCCATCAGCCAAGGATGAAATGCCCCATCCTCTTGACAGTTCTCTAAGTGTTCATTAATTTCTTCACATGGAAGATCTAAAAGAAATATGTCACGCCTACTTCCAAGATACTTAGGTAAAAAGAAAGCAAGCACAACTTTGTCTTTATTATGAATTTTTTTTATATGTGAATATTCAAGCCATCCTAAAATCCTGTCACAAAAATGGGGATGCAAACCATGACTTTGATGAAATGAATATATCAATGGGAAACTCATCATAGGAGGATTCGTGCAATCAATTAGATCATTGGTTTGAATGTTTCCTTTGATGAGATTGATCATTTCAAAATGTGAAGTATAAACATTAAGATTCGAGCTAAGCAAAGAACGAATATGAAATGTAGAACGTTTGATCTCCATAAAATATAATGCATTGTCCTTTTCAACAATAAACTGTGTAAGATCATCTCATAACATGTCCTTTTCCCATGTGAGTGATGAAAGTGAACAAGCGTTAAATCCAATTTTATCAATGTTATGCTCAGAATTAATTTCACCAAAATTTAGCATATCAAAAGGATATGATTGTGGTGGAAAAGAGTAGAATGTTGTAGGTAAGATGTCAAGTCCACCAGAGTCTAGGAAGAGATCAGGATATAAAGAATAAAAGGAATCAGACATAATCAAGTGAAAATAATCTCTTGAATTAACAATGGTATTCTCAAAAGATTTCTCTTCACCTTCTTTAAAACCCTTTCTCTGTTTTGGTGACGAATACCTCAACATGATATGATCATCTAGATTTTCCTTTTGTGTGATAGATAATTCAAAATTTATGTGACCAACATCTAGTCTTTCCTATGAACAAAGTGCATTTTGAGGATGAAGGTTTAAGGTTTCTTCTTCTAGTTGCATATCTTCTTCTCTAATCAGTTTCATAGGAGTACTAGAACATTCAAGATGATTTTCATCACTTAAGTGTTCTTCAATGACTGGTTTCAAATGTTGATTAGAGCATGAGTTAAAAGAATGAGGATATTCACCTTGAGCCAGAAATGAATCTTCTTCCATACTGTTCGAAGACTGAAAATACAATGATTCAAAGGAAAAACCAATTTGGTTGTCAATAAGAACCTGGTCAATAGATTCTACCTTCCTAGCTTGTTCAACATTGTCAAAAGGATCCTTCTCTTCTTGCGAAGAGAATTGTTCTTGTAGTTGGGTGATAGGATTTGCAATTAGTTCTTCGTTCGTGCTTGAACATGACTGAATGGAAGGGATGGAAGCACCATAGAAGAGATTTAATGCCAATTACATGTCATCGAGATTAAATTTACAGAGGATATGATAGACTCTTTTCAAAAAGTCTTTTGAAGATGAATCGTCGTTGATTAGCGAAGTATGAAATTCTTCACACAATTGATCAAAATCATAAATTTCAAAAGCATCTAGAAACTCATCTACAAATTGAAACCAATAAAAAATGTGACATGTTGGAAAGGATTCAAACCAATGTTTGATTCAACCTCTAAAAGTAAAAGCGAACAGTCTACATAAAACTCCTAAATCTGAGATGTCATGTTTGATGCATTTGCACCAAAACTTGTTAAGGTGGTCTTTAGCAGATATATTACCTCCACCATCAAAGGTGAGTTTGGACAAGCATGAGACTGTCTCGTTGGGAACATCGGGTAATGAGAATTTGAAAGCATGTTCCAACACAGTGATTTGGGGAGCCATGGGAGAAATTGAATACATTTAAAATAAAGGCTCCTACAAGGACAACTTGTTAGTCGGGCCCTCCTTCTAGCACCATTTGTTGACGGGCAAAATTGAATGCTCGTCGACTGGAGGAGTGGATCCGGTCCGGGGTTGTCTAAATAACCCAAGCCATTTGGAATGATCCACCCCGATGGGTTTAGCGACTCCATTGGCTGATCTAAGTCCTAGGAAAACGAAAGAGAAACTAAGCTAAGGAAACTAATCTAAATAAAAAAAACAACTACAGCAAACTATATACAAATCTAAAGCATATACACAGTTTACTAACTAATACTATAGAGAAATTGTCCTACTTATTAAATATTCAGCTTATCAATACAATAAAATCTCAATGTTATATGTACAGTATTTACAGATTACAGATTTTAAATTAAAAAAACCTGTGAAAATACCATTTGTGAAATAACAGCGAAGCTATTGTTTTTTTTATTTTTTTATAATTTTTATGAGAAAGGAATGAAATGAAAACTATCTAAAGCTAAGCAATTAAAATAATAATCCTAACTATTAATATGAACTATATATCTAACTAAATTACTGAGAATTCTCAAATTTATTAACTATTAAATTGCAAATAAAGAACTAACCTGAAGTAACGCTTCTTATTTTTCCTGTGCACAGTATTCGATTTAGCTATTCGATGGGAGGAAACCTGCACCACATTCTCCAGAAGCTTCTCGTAAACAAGAAGCAGTAGTGCTCTTTGAATATAAATGACAGAACAAACAAGACATAAAACGACAACAATTTTATAATTTACAAATCATCACGATTAGATAAATCCCTGTGTGAAGGTTTGTACAGAACAGTTCATTTAATGAAAAAGATAAACCTTTGCTCATCAAATTGAAACAGAGTAATCGCTGTACTAAAAATGAGATACATGAGATATGGACAGAATTTAAATCGCAACGCATTAACCTGTAATAAGTTTTGATATCTAAAGTAGTCAATGACTTAATCACAAATTAAACTGCACAAAACTTGAACGAAAGTATGATAAATTGAAAGCTAAAGCTGTTACAAAAGATCCACTTCCATTCGAGTCTGTATCATCATAAATCCATAGCCTTTCTTCTCCCAATAGTGATGGGTTCATTACAAAAATTAATGAGTATATAAAGGCCACAGGGTAAAACATCCCTGTGGGAATTATCAAAAACAATTTACAAACAATCTGGGAACAACCTCCCAAGTCTTCTATTTCTGCCTATGACCAACAACTTAAAACAAAACTATATCACAAAAAGCATATTCTAAATTGCCACAGCATGTCCAATTTTCCATTGAAATTCGTAGGTACCTGTAGGTGGACAAGAATACACAAGTTTAGATAATGTTTTATTG
>JASDQU010101608.1:312099-334903 GCA_032191745.1 Picea mariana | reverse complement strand
ACATTTTGGCTACATCATTTTCCTCTCTTTCAAAGAAATACTCTTATTGTATTTTCCCACATATATATAATGCTTCCTTTTCCAACTCATTATCATAATCATCACTCCTCTTCTCATACAATTCTACCGAACAATTTTATCTTTGATATAACTATCAACTATAGCTAGGAGTCTTCAATCTCAATATCCATGCACTCTACTTCTCAGACAATTATATTGGCCACTACACTCTTTATTGGAATTGTATACAAGACTCAAGAGTCTTCCACACTCTTAATATTCTCTTATCCTCGGTTGTAAGTTGTTCTAGGTTCAATACCGCTTGATATAGTACCCAAAGGCCTAAAATCAAAGTCACTTAATGGAGGAATAATACTATACTCTCACCAAAGAATGAAATCCAATACACACCACACAAAGAAGTAATATCAATACAAACAAACTTTTATAGTAATTGCTTCATCAAAGCTTAATTATAATTCAATGGAATATGCTCTCAAGCCTCTTTAAAAAACAATAAAGAGCCAAAGGCCCCTATTACATCAATATCCTAAATATCTAAATTATGGGGCCATGATTGTTCAGTTCCCAAGTTTTTTCATTTCTTTGGGGTGACCCAAACATTTATTTAAGTAATAGAATATACTAATAAACAATAATAATTCCTTTAATTGTGATCAAATACAACCTAGGATTTGTAGTTTGAATAGTCAAAGTTGATCTGGAAAAAAATGAGTGTGTGGAATGGAATATGGGATTTGTATCACACTCAGGATTTGTAGTTTGAATAGTCAAAGTTGATCTGGAAAAAAATGAGTGTGTGGAATGGAATATGGGATTTTTATCACACTCTATGTTTGGCTTAGGCACACACCTTAAAAAAAATATTTTATAATGAAWTTTGGATGGAATTATATAGATTGTTCTCTACAACATATAAATAATTTAGACTCTAAYTCCAAGTATTAAAGTCGGTTGGTCAAAACACTACCCCACTATTTCTACAAAAATATGGGAATTTTCATATGCTTGTTATGGAATTAGTCATAATACTTAAACTCATTATGCTTGGATTAAATTCGGTGATAAAGTATAGTAAGGTGTCCTTTATAACATATCCAAATTTCAGACCTTGAATCCAAGAGATGAGAGTGGGATAATCAAAATAATAGGTCCCTATTAACACACAAACAAGGAAATGTCTATGTGTTGGATGTGATTATATGCTTGGGAATAAATTCAACATTTTCTTATGAAATTTTGTGGGAAGGTAGAGAAATGTGTCCTCTATAACATATCCAAATTTCAAACTCTATATTCAATATATGAGAGTGTACTGATCAAAATACTAGGACCCTATTGTTCTTGAAAATCATGAAAAAACATGGAATAAAGCCAAAACAAACTAAAAATATTTTAGGGTGTGTAAGATTGCCAAAACCACAGGGATAATTTTTATAGCCTTAATTTCAAACTATAGGATAGAAGGAAATCCATGAGAATATGTAAGACAAAATACATGCTTTTCCTAAGATTTGATCCCTTTTTGGAGATCATCGTGGGACACAGTGGACAACAAGTGATGACCCTTGAAACTTCTAGATTCAGGGAGTTATGAGAAGATAGGAGAAGGATGATTCATATCTTCATGGAAAGGGCCTAGAATCATAGCATTCGAGTCTCTAGTGGTCTATAGAAGATCTAGAAGCTCTCCCAAGCCTCCTCCAAAGAGTTATATAACAAAGGCAATTCTTGGGAAAGAAGGAGGAAGAATCAAGAGTAATGTTATGTTGTCCATTTGCAGAGGTCCTTTCCCTATCGATCACATCTAGAATTCAAAGAACCTAGCCTGGCCAAGAAGCTGAAGGGATAAGCAAGGAGCAAGGAGTCAAGGGAGAATGACATCATAACCAAGGTATGCTTTGATGAAAATTATCTATCATATTTAATAGATCAATCGTTTTCCCTAAATAGTTTATATTCCATTATGTAAATGTTCAGATTTTATTCTATGAATGGTAAATCAAATTAGAACTTATATATATTGATGATTTATAACACTAGACAAAGAAGACGATTGGTATTATTTTTTTCCTGTGTGCAAGAATAAGGTGAGAGGATATGGAATTGGAACTTAAAATCTACATCAGCCGCAACATACATGAACTACCTTCAGATTAAAGGTATGTTTATCTACCCTTATTTGGTGTAACAAGTTGTCTTCTCTAGATCTAGGAAACTATATAAGTTTAAACCCATTTCTATCTAGGATTATTAGGATGATCCTAGGGATATTTTGTTGTGTATTCAGTAAGATCCCTATGAGATTTTGTCCCATAACAGAACTAATGACTCCACTAGGGGAGAATCTTATCTAGTTTGAGTCTCTTTTCCAATCTTTTCCTCTGCTTGATTGTGATTTACTTTTTGTTTTTCTTCTTTATATTCCTCTAGATCCTATCTCTATTAGATCTGATAGATTTGACAGATCTAGAACAAATCCATTATTTCTAAAAAAAAACAATATGCATCATCGTTGGTTGAATTACAAGAGTGGCATGGTGATCATCGTATGATGACTAGCCTATGTCTCATGATGATCTATAAAAAATACAAAATTGCAACAAATACCCAGACCGTTGATATTAGAGTATATTAATGATCCATAGGGTCTTTCAGTGGTCTGTTCTGTTACAAGTATTTTCTCTGTTTGAGTTATTTTGTCACATAATTTGTTGTCAAGTGGTTTTTTGAGTGCATTTGTGGCTTGTTTCCATTTCTTGGATAGGTTTTGTTTATGTATGAGATATTCAGTGAAGTTGAGAAGAGGACCCAACAAATCTGAAGAGATATAGTTGTGTTTTTTACTGGTTCCCTTAGTTTTTCTTTTGTAACTATTGTCCATTACTAGATCAACTCCCCTAGGTGTGTTTTGGGTGAGATATTGGTAGAGACATTGGAGTGGGATGATCCAACACCACTTACAATATCCTACAACCCCTTTTCTTATTGTTGTTCCTGAGTTTATACTTTAAGGCTCTAAAGTATACCGTCAAAGCATCTGATATGAGTAAAGAAAGTTAAAGTAGATAAAGTCGGCTTTGAAGGATAACCACTATGGTTGGTTCCTTAACTGTCTCCGTTGAGCTTCCCAGTTTTCTTGGATGCTTATGTCTCGTTCAATGGCTGCCCATGAACGTTCTAATTCAACCCAGGTGTTAGCTGTTTGCAAGATAGTGTTAAATACATTTAGGGCAATGCTAGTCTGATCAGAAAGACTGGGTTCTACATTAGGTTGTCTTGAGGTGGGCATAGTCATGAGGGATAATGGTTGGAAGAAGGTCTAAAAATTTGTTCAATAAAGTGTGTTTCTTTCTGATTTTGATTATAAGAGAAGAAAATTCAAACAAAGATTAATATTCAATAGATCAGAGGTCGTTTCCTGTGCCTGAGTTAGATTTTAAAGATGTGATATTGACGAATGAAAAACACAAAATCGTTTAGCAAAAATGAGGCATTGATCATGGAAGAATCTCACTTTGCAACGAGGAAAGATGAAAGACAAGAGGACTCTAATGAAACACAAACCATTGCAACCTAAATAATCTACAAGGCTTGAAACTGCTGACAAGAGGTATAGAGGAAAAAATTGTAAATAATTAGATAACCCAACGACTTGAACCAATAGTAAATATTATGCTAAAATATTGTTTAAAATTTCATCAAAGATACACATAAAAAAAAATAAAATACTATGAGCAAAAACAAAGGGAACACATAGCTCAGGATTGACAAGATCAGGAATCTCTGTTTTGCATTCTTATTTGTCACTGTAAAAATTTTCACCCGTACAATGGCCACCAAAAATCCTGTTCTTAGTTCAAAAAATTTACATTTATACAAAATTTCCAATCCTTGGCAGTTGGGGAATCTTCTAATTTCTAGGAACTAGCTATTTATCGTTAATAAGATGAAAACTGTTTTACAAGATTTTCTTTATCTTTCTTTTATCTTCATAGCTACACTTTTCAAACTGGTACTTTATCGCTATGTTGAAGACTCTCCTTCTTTTGCTTTGACACATTCAATGCATTTGTTGAGGAAAGGTGCAGATGTTTTGGGAGGCTCTGGGAACTCCTTTGCTTTAAACAAATATATCTTTCTCTGTATCTTTAGGAAATTTTCTTCAACTCTTTTATCTGCAAACTTTATTGACTGCAATTTTAAGTTGGGTTGAATCAATAGCCTATGATTAAGGTGACATCCATTTCTTTTAGCTGTGAAATCTCCATTTGGCTCTCACTTAGATCTTCTTTAAACTTTAATTGGTGTCTCGGAATATTTATCTGCCCTAGAATCCCTGCACAATTGTCCTTCCCAATGTTTAGTGACCCTTTGTCTAGGAGATCAAAAACCTCTTCGCAGTCATCTTTGATTTCTTTAACTATTATTTTTCTTTCCATTATGTTGGCTTCCCATACTTTGAGCATAATGTCACCTCTGATTTGCTCCGTGGCTGATAATTTTGTAGTTTTGGATGTCTCTTCGTTCGTTGAACATATGATTGCCCTTTGAAGAGTGACCCTTGCTGCTTTAGCTTCTTTTTCCTTCATGATGATGTTATCAAAAGAATTTCTTGCTTCATGGAAGTAATTCTGGAGGATCTCTATCTTGGAAATCAACTTCTGCTATTCAACTTCTAGCCCTGCATGCACTTCCAGTGACCAGGCCTGGAAAAATTTCAGATCTATGACTAGATCTTCAATTGCCTTTAATTTTGTTTGTATTTGATTTATGATTTCTTCTTGCGTTTGACTTGTCTGCACTTTCTCTTCCATCTCGCTGAGGCTTGTTTTCAGGGATTGAATTTCTTTATTATCCCCGGCTCTGGCCTGGTCCAGACCTTTATTTATACCTTCTTCAATCTTTTTTTCATTCTCCTTTAATTGGCCTTGTAGTTTAGCGATCATGAGGTTTCTCTATCTTAGACGTGCTTTCATATTTTCAATAATGAACTAGTTGGTTGCATATTTTCGATAATGAACTTCGGTAGAGAAATCTTCTTCCTCTAAATTCTACTCGTCTATTATGATTTTGTGCCTCTTTACCATTGCATTTTCCCTTTGATGCATTTCCTGCTTCAACACTACCTTTCTCTTCTTACTGAAAAAATAATCTGATGGAGGAATCTCTTCTTTGGAGATGGGCTCAAGGTCACTAACATATAGGGTTCCTAGCTGGGGGAAACCGAAAGTGGATTGTAATGGAGTCAAAGAGGCAATGGGAGCACCTAGTTCTATAGATCTTACCTCCTCTGTTGCTTTGGGGGTATTACCATGAATTGTCGATGATGAAGGGAAGTCTGGTTTATCAGACACTGGGGGTGTCTGAGACCCTTTTTCCATTCCTGAGTTCTCTGCCCTTTGTCCTTCTGTTTTCCGTGGAGACTCTTCGGTCTCTTCTAGAATTCTCTTTGTGCTTTCTTTATCATGACCTCCTGATCCAAAACCTGGGGGTACGCTTCCTTGTTCTGGAGGCTGAGTTGATGCTTCTCCCAATAATACCTTGGGTAAAACACTTCTCCGATGTTTCTAGAAGTTCAGGAAATTGTTTTGCAAGTCAGGTGACAAATATTGAAACCTGGCCAACACTTCGCCATAACTTATAACTCCTCTGAACATGTCTTCATAAGGGGATTGTTCATGTTCGTATGCTTTCAGATTGTAGTTGACTTGGTGATTACCCACAATTTTATAGGGATCATATTTTCTGTGATCAAGATTTAGCAACTTTATCTCTCCTAATGCGGTTGCCTCAACCTTGGAATGCCCTAGATTGAGTAGTGAATATTTCCCAATCTGCATAGGGAAAATAGGCCAGAATATATTTTGGGCCATTTTTAGTTCATTCTTGATGCCACCTATTACTATCTGATGAGCCACCTCCCTGCATACCAGTCTATCAGGGAGGGATTTTGGTAGTGCGTGGGAAGGGATTGAACATTCGAAAACCCTAATATAGGAAAAACTTTCTTCTATAAGCCAATCAGTGACGTCCTTGAGACTTTCCATGACTGACTCAGAAATACGGGGAGGCTTGCAACCATACAACATCTAGTGCATCGGAATCACCACGAAGTGGAAGATTTCGTAGAAGGAATCCTTAGCATTTTCTTCCCACAACTTAGAATAATATTCATGAATGGGTTTATTGGAGGTTGGATTCCAACTCCAATTCATCAGAGGGAAAGGGGTCATGAAGCATATGGCGTCCATGATGTAGGCAGACATATAGAAGTCCGTTGGTTGGCCCTTGGATTTTTCGGTTTGGTACTCTGTTACCTCCTTAGATAAATTGTCTAATAGGATTTTGTCCCAGTTGAAACTAAAACCTTCAGCTGCTTCATGAAGAAGAGGCACCCATGCCGCAGGGAAATAAGTGGGGCTTTTCTTTTCGAAGAGTCTGTAAAGCATCATGGCTACATAGACCATGTATTCATTTACTGAGGCTGTGGCATATTTCCCATGAGTATCAGCCCTGAACTTCGCTGGCACTCCCCACCAGTCTCTAATTATATCAGGGTATGTTTGATCCGTCTCTGCGCATTCCTTTCTTTGGAATTCGGCTATGAATTCAGCATTATAAATATACTTAGGATTAGGGGATAGCATGTACATTACTTGTATATGTTCCAGCGCGAAGGAACGAATGATGACCCCACAAGTGTCCAGAATGCTCCTTATCTTCACGCCTGCTCTCTCTAAGGCCCAATATATCATCTCATTATATGGCATGTGCCGTGGGTGTACTTCTATTTTGTGAAGTTCAGACTCCGCTATGTCCTAGATTTTGTTCTCAGAATCATGCAGGAAGTTCTTAATTTCATAATCTAGATTCTTGAAGATTTGCCTCCAAGATTTGATAGAATCAATAGCGTGGGGTGTGGTATTAGCTACGACATATCCTTCTATACTTGTGCTTTCAGTAGTTCCCTTAACTTTCTTAAGTACCCTCTTAGGTTCCATAGCATTTGCACTAGATTGAAAACCTGTTTGCAGACGAGAAAATCTATAAGCCTGGAGGAATACAACTCACTCGTGATTGTAAAAGATAAGAATAAAATTTGAAATGAAGAGTTGTAGTTCTTTTAACTCATCCTTTAATGGATGTACTAAGATGGACAGTAGGACTTTAATGTTTTAAATGAAGAAGATGAGATCAAAGATACACATTTAAACATAAAAATCTTAATTCGTCTTGTTACGGATATTATCATATATTGGCATTTTCAACTTGGAGTTTCGAAATGACTGTTTCTTAAAATGTCAAATCCTGAAGCCCGAAAGAAGTTTAGTGATTACTAATCATGCTTTAAAATGACTTAGTTCAATTTTAAGACTTTGCTTTAGAGTTTATTATTTCGCAATTCAGAGTTTCGGGGATCACGTACCCAAGAGATATGTCATATGGAACCCCTGAATGCGAAAATCGAAAAGCTTAAAATGGACGTTAATCATCTGTATTAAAACCTTGATTAATCAATATTAGTCATGGTTAATAATTTTGGAAATTGGGAATCGGGAAATCACAGACCTATATTTCAAGAGCACTCTGTTACTGGGAAACCCGAAACTCCGAAAGACTTAAGATTCACTGATCGTGATTAAGGGTTTAATTAATCACACTTAAAGGTACTTTACGAATAAGCACATTTGGAATTATAACATTTGTTTTCCTTTATATATATATATATAGATATATTTAACAAAATTAAAACCCCTTTCGGAAAATCGGCACCGGGACTTTGGAATTGTGAACTTTATTCACTGCTTTATGAAACGCCGAACTCTGAATCGCGAAAGGTTTCATTTTGTCCCCCCCCCTTTTTTTTAATATTAGGGCAGCTCCATACTAGGAAGAAAACAAATCTTTTGGTTAGAGTTAAAAATTAATACCTTGTTTCAACACTTACTATTGTTGTTGGTTTTCCTTTTGCATTTGCATTCTTGCTTAGATCATGATTTGTTTGCATTACAATTGGAAAAAAAATAACTAGAAAAGACCAAAACTTGTTGCATGCTTGATTTCTTTTGAAGAATTATTGAAAGAGTGCATTAGAATCACAATTTGGTTTTATATTGGAATCATTTTTTTGTTTCTTGATGTGTGTGAGGCTTCACTTTCAAAATTTGCAAAGAAAAGGAAATAATTCTCTCTCCCTCCCATAGCTAGAGTTCATCGAAGTGAAAGAATTTGCATTATCATTTTTTCATTACTTGGTTGGGTTAAGAGTCATAACATCAACATAGTTTCATTTGCTTCCTTTGGACTTAATAAACAACCATAAAAAGAAAATGCATAATCTAAAATTCATTAGACACTTTTTTTTTATATTGAACCAACATTAGATAGGCTTAGGGCCTTGGAATAGGATTGGAGAGAAAAATCTCCAAGGCCACATATTGAAAATTAGGAGTCATTAAAGAGTGATAAACCCATTCATTCAACCAATGTGTGTCGGTATCTTATTCTAACATAGGATTTAAGCACAAGGTTACATCGGGGAAAGTAGGGAGATTACCCCTCTTTGCTTGTTATGGTGTTTGTGGTACCACTTTGAATTCTACGTATATGGGGGTTTCATTGGCTAACACCTCCAGATATTTGGGCTTAGTTAACCTGCCCTTACATGTGGTTGGACCTATGACTATTTTCTTGATCATTGATTGTGAGGTGGTAGCCTTGGTGACCTTTCCTAGGTAGCCACAAAGGTGACTAGGGAAAATGTTCGTTCACGGTCTCAGTTCCCCCGGATGGTGCCCTCCTTAATAAAGGGTACTTGGACTGGTTAGGTTTATTTCACTTCGATCATCGTAACTGTTCCTCATACCTTTGATAGCCAATCTTGTGGGGAACTCATATCCCCCATAGGGTTGGTTTTCGGAAGGCCCCTGAACCAACTAGTTTGCTTGTTGTTATCCTAGATTCATTAGGGGTCTTATATTTGAGTCTGAGTCTAGGATAAACTTAGGTTGAATTGTGTTTTTATTTTCACTTATTACATTCACCGTGGTTGAATCACTGCATCGGTCCCATCGAATACAAGGACTTAAGCCCATTATGGAGGTGCAAATTACTCTAAAATGATGCAAGATATGTGACAAGGAATTTGAAGGGTATAATATTTGGTTTGAAGAGATTGGTTTGGTCAAATTGGAAGTGGTAGAAGAAGGTCCTCCACCAAATTTTAACCCTCCTTTGACTAAGTTAGATGCACCTATATTGATCCAAGTAAGGGAAATTTTTAGTGACCTTTTTCTTTGTTTATTCATCCTCCCACCATGTTAGGATTGAGTCTTGTGTCCAGTGTGGCTGAGCCATCAATACCATATTCATGTGGGAATGGGGGCATCCCCGTGATTCTCAAATCACCACCCCTTAACTCTATTGGACCTACATCATCCATTCCTTTTTCTACAAGCCCCTCGATCTGGGGGATGTCGGTTGTGTCATCCTTTCCATGAATCAATATGCATAATGTCCATACACCGATCCCATCCATTTTGATCCCACTTCTGAATCCTTTTCTGATGGGGGGTTGAGCCTTAGTTTCAACATGGGAGGTGGAAATCCTTACACCTCCGAAAATCCTATGATCTTGCCAACATCATTAGGTGCAGGTGTACCTTTTGGGTGGAATATTTTTAGTGGTTTTTGGGTTGTCCCTAGTCAGGCTAGGGGTATTAGTATGTTAGTAGGTTAAAAATTTCTTTGGTTTAGCACACCCTTGGGGAAATTTTTCACCATGGCGAGGATTTCTCTTTGTTAACACATCTGGTCCTGGGGGTTTATTCCCTGGGACTAATTTTGGGAATGTTTTTCCTGTAAGGTCCACATTTACACATGGTAGAATGTTTGGCTCTAGGAGTATTCATGCTCCTATAAGTGCCACCATTCCTAGGGTAAACCACCCTTCAGGAGCTCCTCAACCTTCCATTAGTACATGTTATCCACATTTTGTGGATAACTAAGGAGATTATGTCTCTAGGCCCTCAAGTTGTAGATATGGAGTGTCGAGAGACCACGTGACCAACATTATCCTTTTTCACAGCTAGAGACCCACATCGCCATGACACTAACCCAACACTTGGTAATAATCCACACTATCTTTCCACCATAGGTCACTTGGGTCTTGCTCCATGTGGTACAAGTCAGGTATGATGGTGGGTATCATTTTAATATTTGAGGCTAGCTTGTGTATCAGACATTATTTTTTATTATGAGACATTTTCTTTGGAAACTATTCCTTTTAAATTGTTTAAATGCTAGTGGCTAGCTTGGGGAACTCAAGTAGATGGTCACCCTTCATATGGGGTGTTTTTGGAAGCTTCGTTTGATGAGTCATCATTCCACTACCAACCATACTTACCACTTTCCATCATTATTTCCCTCATGACATCATCGCTTGGGATTTTGGGGTAGACTAACCCTAGAAGGGACCATTCCTCATTTCATGGAAAGAAGGGGCCGAAGGCCTAGAGAGGATTTAGCAAAAAAAATATAAAATCCTAATGAAAGAACTTTCCAGATACTTTGCCCAAGGGATCCTGAGAAGACAGGGAAAAGATTCTCTGTAAGAAAATAAGGACCCCGTGAAAAGAATAAATAAAGATGCTTAAAGGATCAGTTGAGGATAGGGGGTCTCATCATGAGCCATCCTACCATGTCCATGGGTATCTAATGGTATGAAATTACCATTTCTGGACATCACACTAGGGTAATGGCTCTTAGTTGCATGGCTGAGGAAAATGGGGTCTCATCATGAGCCAACCTTCTCATTTACGTGAAAGTACTTGTGCGTGACACTCTTGATATCTGCTAACCACACCAGGGTAGTGGACTCCAACTCACTCTATGTTATATTTAAAGAAAATACAAATAAATAAAGATAAAATGCAATCGATGGGATTGGAAAAAATGCATTATGGATGAAGGTGCGACACACCCTCCACAAAGGAACCCATAAATGAGATACTATGGACCCTTGCATATCATGAACCCCATGCCCATTGAGTACTTCCCCCATCCATTCCACTTAATTAACATGAATCATATAGGGTTGTTCCTATACCTAGGGGGTTTGATCCATTGAAAATAAGTACCATGCCAACCTTCCCACAACCAAACTTGGAAAAACATCTAGTTTCTTAAGCACATGTTTGTATGATGTAGTCATGGTATACATGATTTAATGGATCTTTTATTGAATTGATTCACTCATCATGATTCTTTGACTTGAGATCCTTGGAGGGTGTATCTGCTTGTCTTGCAGGTATAGGCTGGTGGTTAGTTTTGGAAGAACAAGCCCAACTTAGGCTTCGATGGGGCAAGCAACCCATTGGACGGATGACATAGGCCCACATGCAAGATGATAGAGAGATGCCTTCATAGGCCTAGGAGACAACTAGATAGACATATCCCACTCTTTGCATGCCAAACAACTTGCCCAAAAGGTGAAAAATGTCACTCCCTAGGGGCTTGACTTCACATTTGAGGGGCATGTGGTGGTTGATGATGAAAAAGAGCATGCCAAATGGCATTTTGAGGTGGAGAGGCTCCAGATGATTTCAAAATGCCTTTTGGAGGCCCTACTTTGTAGCCCAACTCTAATGACTTGCTCAATTTTCCAAAACATTCTCCTTCAAGGAATGATGTCACCTTTGTTTTAGGGTTTTCTATGTGTAAAATGGTGTTAAATTATTGTAAAGGGGAAAGAAAAGGGTTGTTATCCCCTTGACTTGTGTTTTACCGTAATATTATGGACAATTGTGGACAAATTATATTTAGGAGGATGATATAAATTGAGATCACCTCATTTCATTTTGACATAAGACATGACTTTCCATTGTGAGAGGATATTGGACTGAAATTTTCGCTCTCTTTGGATAGTTATCTCTCTTATGCTTTTTTTTATGGCTATGTCTTGGTTATGGTTGATGGAGATGGTGCGCTAGCCTTGGAAGGCTTTCTTCATTGCTTTTTGGGTGGTTAGTCTAGCTTATATTTCCTTTTAATGCTTGAAGGTGTCATTTATTTCATTGTATTATCATTTGTACAAGTTAAAGGTTCTATTTTCTTGAGCCAAGTAGGGAGTATAAGGGAATATACCCCTACTTGTGTTTCCACCATTTTATTTCTAAGGGAATATTGCTTCATAAGGGTTTACTAAGGGGAGTATAATTTCATACACCCTCCTAGTTGAAACCCTAGCTAAGAGAAGCTTTCATTGGGGAGTAAAATGGTTTACACCCCCAAGGAAGTAGACTATCTAGATTCTTCACATTCTCTTGACTCCATTAACCCTTTCTTAAAGGCACTTGTCATTTACTTATTGCATGGGAGAAATAAATTGTTGCCTTGGTAAACATACAAATTTCAAGTTTTGAAGTTGTCTCTTTTGGATAATGATCGTGATGCCTCAGGGATTCTTCCTCCATTAGGGCATGCTAGTTCTACCACAAATTAGTATTCTTGTAGTAAAAATAACATACAACCATTAGGGATTCTTTAAACTCTAACCCTAATCACTAATATCTCACAAACTAACCCTGGACTAACCCTCTAACTTTGCTAGTTTAACCTACTAACCTAGGTGCATGTATTGGGCTACATTTTGGCACTTTTTGATAGTTAGATTTTATGTTGTATTCCATTGAATGATACAACCATAAGGCTGATATAATACTGAAGAAATTTAATTTTATGAAAGCCATCTTTATTTAGTCTTGAAGTGTTATTTTCAATCCACATCGGTTACTAGTTTTATTGACATTGCTAGCTAATATAGACCTTTTACTCACTGATTTGGATGTAATATATTTTTGATTTACTAACCTATATGTTGTTGTATTTCAGGGACAACAATCTTAAATTTCTGATCCATTACTATAATTGGTTGGAAAAGTGTCTTTTCTTGTGTCTCGAGCAGGTACACGTGCACCGACAACTATCTCTTTACTTGGTATCCATTTACCTCTCTCCACTTACCATTTTCAACCAATCTTTTCTTCCATCACTTGACCTTATGGGGTACTTCTCCTTAAACTTCCATTCTTCCTTCTCATTCCCCCTAGGGTCACCTGGATTGCCTCCCTAGAGTGACTTAGTCACCCTTCAAGTCCAGGACCTACATCGAGGTGACATTGGGTGTAGGATTCCCTAGTTGTAGCACTTTATTTTTTGGTTGGATCGGGATTTTCCCAACCTACAAATTGTTCTATAACAATACAAATATAGGGGGACTATAAGGTCCATCTAGGATAGAATAGGATTCACTTCCCTCCCAGTACTCATTTATGTTGTTTCCTTTCCTCGCAACCCTAGACTTACCTAATTTGTCATGATTGATGAATGAACCTATTTCCCACAACCCTTCATGGATGGAAATTCCCTCCAAGTCTCCATTAGATATGGATAAGTTCGACAGTAAGACGAGATAGGACCCCTCCATGCACATCATGACATACCACTTATGGTTCTCATCCAACTCGTTGATGGATGATAGTGTGAGCTTGTGTATTTTCCAGAGATCCTTTATTGGAGCTACCACCAAATGATACATTGAATTAAAAGGTGGTTCCTTTAAAAGATTCAATGACGTAGAAATGAAATTCTTAATGCATTACCAATTGCCCATACTATATGATATAGGGACAGAGCTCATGAATTCCCTATTTCAAGATAATGCCACTCACATTTCTGATCATATACATGAGTGGATACAAAGACGTAGGATGATTAAGACACAAATCCCAGACAAACTCCTTATGGAGTGATTCACAAAGTCCCTCCTACCACCCATTGTTCGAGACGTATCTATGGATGGGGTGACAACTAGGAAAAGGTCATTTTTCATGCCCAATAGTTAGATTTTATCTATTCGTAGTCGGACACACTTTCTGACATCATTCCAAATTCTCCTAGGTCATCGATAGATCCAAGGAAGCCAACCCCAGGACCCCATGTTGATGTTGTGGTTGGTTATTTTTCCCATGCATATATTTACCCTTTAGCTAACCAAATGGGACACATATCAATTTCATCGCACCTGTTTACTTATGGCACTAATTATTAAACTATTGCAGTCCCTACTCAAACCTCCGAGGTAAATTAAGTGCAGTACATGAAATCAAAAAATCCTTAGCAGCCTGGTGGAAAGAACGAAAGGAACAAGAAAAATAATTTGGATACTAAAAAAGGGACCACTCCCAACCAAAACACCTAGGAGGGAGTCACTAAGGAGAGAAAGAAGAGTCATTTTCCCTGCATGATTTGAGGGGGGACCATCCTACTCATAACTTTCCTCGAAAGGATGAGGTACACATATTTTTGGCATATTAGTGGGCCCCTTAGCAGCCTATTGTCTTAACCCATCCTTTCCCCCCTCAACCTCAAAACATGGTTGCCACAAATCCTTCCCCTCCACAAGGGGCATGGAAGGTACCCCTCACCACGAGGGGTCTTGAATTCTCTTGTATTCATGTGTGACCACACAACCCATTTGCAAATGAAAGCCAAAAATTATGGAATTTTCAACCTTCCCATGCTACGCTTGAAGCAACACCCTCTTCCCAACCTGGTGGATTTATTCATATTGAGAATCCATCCCTTGATACATTGCTTCACCCCCCGAAAGGTGTTATTTGAAGAATGATACATAATCCAAATACACCATCTTCCCACAACTATAGCATTGTGGAAGACTTGGCCCAGGAACCATGTGCCATGTCTTCCCTTGAAGTTCTCAAAATTTGTCCCACAATGGAAAGCCTTGTTTTCAGCCATAGGTGGGTTTGGTCCTCGTAGTCAATTTTGATGACCTTTGATTCTTCTCAAATTACTCATATTTTATCCCATTAGATCGCCTTCCAAATCATAGTGAAATCAATGGGGAAAAACATCTACCGAATGATGGTGGATGAAGGAGCCTCTGTGTGCATAATGTCTATCTCTTGCTAGAAGGCCCTCAACTCTCCTACGCTTGACACATATGCAACACACTTGAAATAATTCAATGGAAACAAATTCCAGCCTCATGGAATAATAACCTCCTTACCAATAAATTTAGGTGGTAAGACCGTCTTTTTTCCATAGAGGTCGTCAATGCACCTCTTGAGTACATTTTGCTACTCATGCGTACTTGGTTCTACGAGATGTCTACAATTGTATTATCGGTTTTTAGGGTCCTACACTTCCCTCATCAAGGAAAAATAGTTGCGATAGATCATATTTCATTCTACACCCTATACCTTGGATCCAATGCGTGGTCAATTGTACCCTTTGTTAGTGATACTCAACAATATTTTATGAATGTTGGTGCAGGGATGTTCAAATATCCTTCTCTGATGAAATTTGTTCCCCTTCCCCCACCATCTCCTACTGCACATATTGTTCCTATCAACATGATTTCATCATTTACCAGTGAATCCATTGGGTCTTTTGATCCTTACCTGGTACCTCATCCTGAGGATGTTGATTCATATTGAGCATCCATGCCACTCTCCACAGTAAATATTGTCGATATGGAAATCCCATCAACAACCACTAACATTGATCAACAACTCCATCCTCATATGGAGTGTGATCCACATACTCCACCCATATGGGTTGTTGACTCTCCAAGTTCACATGACATCCTGCATTTTGAGTTTCCTTCAGAAGAGACGATCTTGCAAGTCATGGATTCCATTGATAAGCCTAGAAAAGATGAGAATAATCTAGACTCCATCCTCCCCGAATTAGAACCGACGAGATTTAACATGATGAGTTTTAATCTAGGACTTAGGGAATTTTCTATGGAATCAAGTATCCCTCCTAGTATTGACCCTTTTCTTCCTCGGATATATTTTTTGGAACATACCACTAAATTCTCTGCTTCCCCTTCCCTTGAAGATTCACATTTCATACTTCCTTCATGTCTTGATGGATCCCATTAAGGAGCTTCCCTAGCTCAAGAGATTGCTCATAATCAATATCTTCATATGCAAAAATTCATTCCTATGTGACATGGCCCTGACATGGTAATGCATATGATTCCAACATTGGGTCACGTGTTCATTGATTTCGAAAAATATCCTTGGTTGGAGCCTAGAAATGGCCTCTACTTCACCTAAACCATCATAATGTGTAGTTCCTTGTACATAGGTGTGTGGCGTGAGTGATTTTGTTTTACATATACTATATCCAAAAAATACAAAAATATTTCCTTTTGATATTTCAATATGCATTTTGAGCCATAAAATCTAGTTCACATGTGTTTAAAGGGTTGCAAACACTTTTTTGTAAAAAAGACGAAGACAAAAAAACTCGAGGTACATGTTTTTCAAACTAGCATATATCTATAGGTTTTTCCATGCATTTATCATTTCACATCATTAACTATCCATTCTATCATTACACTGCCTTAGTTTTAATCTCATCAGGTTGTGACATTAGACATTCCTTTTTCACATTGTAACTTGTTCGATAGTGCCTATCCTTCATGGGAACCCTAGTTAGCACCCAAATTTCCATTCGGTGCCCATGCTATGATTTCCCATAGGCACATGAGCCCTCCTTTAGCCCCACCATGACTTGAAGTTGAGTCTCATTCTTCTCTCTTCATCTATATTTTGGCCATATCCCATGGGGGTTCCCAAAAGTTTTTGTTGCTACTTAATTTTCTCCTATGCATTTGTTTCTCGGGTCATGCCTCTCACCACTGGGTTGTTGTTTTCCTTTATCCCTCTTACTGCTATTGTCCTAGCCTTGACCATCCGAGTTATGGCATTATTTTTCCTCCATTTTTCATCCACCTACCCATGGAGAGAACAACTTCTAAGATTGGATCTCACTTTCTTGTACCATTTTCATTCATTTTTCTTAGGTCAATTCCATGCGCTTGGAACATAAGAGCATGTTGTTAAGCCACTCGTTCTCTCCTATTGAGTACACTTTTATCTCTTTTTCATAATCGTAAAAGGACATAAAAAAGGAACATACCGAGGATACTTGATTCATTCTTTCATTCTTATTAAAAATTTAAGGAGACCGAGCATACATTTATTCCTCTTTCATGCTCGTTAAACCATGAAGGATGAAAAAATACAAAAAAAAATAAAAAAATAAAGAGGGTTTATTTTTTACCATTGTTATATTCTGGAAATGGAAACATCAATAAATTCAACCTTGAACATGGCACCTATTTGAGTCATCATCATACAATTGTGTTATATCTTTCTTAGGAGTTGTCCTAATAATGAGTCAGAGATACTCCTCCAACTGGTTGCTCTTCTAGTCATTATGGAGAGTGCTTCAATGCCTCTTACATTGTTGCACTATATTCATCCAGATCTTGCGTATCATTGACAAGTCACCATTGTGTCATGTTATATGTTCAAGGGAATTTTAATCTTGAGTCGTCCATCTAATGTTTTGTTGACTTTTTGAGTCAGTCATTCTCGTGTGAGTTGTACTTAGTAATACCATCTCTTCACATCATCTATCGGTTTATGTTTTGTGTCAATTGATGGGGGATACATCAAGGTCCTCCTTTGACAGATATCATCTTATTGACTTCAACACATTATCTAGGAGAGGGATCTAGAAACCAACGAGTACCTTGGATCTTGTAGTCCCTAGTGGTAGGCCTCCTCATGATCGACACTGGGTTTACATAATTGACCCCTGATCGATTGATTCTATGAGTGTTCAACACCAACAAATCATCTATTCACATTCGTTATATTTTACTAGGTACCTTGGTGTCCATATTCATCAACGATGAGTCCCCTCACATATGTTAATGGTATAAATCCATGACTGGTAATCACACGATTTCTACCATGCTTGACCTCAACTCATCTATTCACATGTTGTATATTTGTACCATTGGGGTTTGGGATGAATACCTTAGGTTTGGGGGCCATATCATTCTTTTACATCATCCCCTCCCAAGTTGTGATGGATTATATCACTTATCTATGAGTACTTTGAAGACTTCGAGGGAACTTTCCTCAGTGCTCATTGTCTTCCTCATATCTATATGTTGTGTCATAGATCCACATTATATTTGTTGGTGGCTATGATTGTGCTCATGAAGTAGATCCAAATTGTGTTGTCTCATGGATATGATCCTATTGATGCCATGGATCTACTTTGTATTCTTTCATGGCCATGGTATATCATTTCATTTTATGGATCCACAATGTACTGCTTGCAACCATGCTCATTCAAAGTATGAGTATGTCTACCTAGGGGATGGTCTAGATATTCTCTCATCCTTGGTGTTTGATTGTAGGACTTCTTTGAATTTTGACACTTCTTTTCTCTCTCCTCATGCTACCTCACATGGACACTATTTTATCTTAATGTGTTTCGTCCATACATTCCTTTCCTGACCTCACACATTATGGGGCATCTATTATAGCCTTAATTTCCACCCTACATGTTGTTATCGGGTAAATCGATGAATACGGACATAGACTAATCCCCCTAGATCTAGAACAAAACACAATAGGACATGGTGCTTTCCCTAGGCTCCAATCATCAAATTTACTACTGAACAAAAGATGAGAGACATACCTTTAAGTGCCGCTTTTTTATGTCTTTGTTGTTCCTATTTCACTCCAGTGCTTTTGTGATACTGATCCTGCAATGAGACACAAACCAACCAAAGTAAAAGAAGAGAGAGTATATTCAATGACAACCTATGCATATGATCAAGGAATTATGCAATAAAATAAAGATAATTCTATGGGAAAGAAGCATGCCACTGTATTATATTAATAATAGGAAGAGAGATTACAACCAGATGCCTTGATGTCGTAAGGTTCCTTCCAATAGTTCCTTGCTTCCCACACACTTTTGATCCAAGGATTCTGAGACTATAGATCTAACATCTATCTTGACAAAAGCAAAGCTCAAAGCCACTCTAACCAAGCTCCAAGCCAAATCCAACTACAAAAGTCAAGCTCCAAAACCAACTAACTTTCTCCATGAGATCTCCTCTCCTTTTATAAGTTGAAGATGATAAGGTGAGGAGGTTAGGATGATCCCACTAAATCATGAAAGAGAGTAAGATCCAAACCATTTAGAGGCCACCTCACCATAGAAGCTTCTCCTTCTAGAAGCATCGATAAAATGCTCATTTTTCCCACGTACGAAGGCCGCCGCGACCTGGCTATAGTGCAACCTATGGAAATTATGTGCCCTAGCTATAGTGYGGCCTAYGGAAATCAAGCATTTCCTCACCCTAGCTATGGTGCAGCCCATGAAAATCGTCCAAAATAGGGTTTTTACAGAGGAAAACACAACTTCTTCTCTCAGGAAAAGTTCTTCTCCCTTGTTTCTTTAGGAATTCAGGTCACTAACCCTTCTRAAGGAAACATATAGGTTTACATCATTAACGATCATAGGGATGAAGAAAATAATGTATAACAGAGAGCCCCCCAAAGTATGAAGTTAGAAAAGAGTGATAGATGAAATACTTTGTCGAGTGTGTGTAGGGAGCAAGGAACACGTCGGTCAGAAACCTGCCAACAAACAAGGAAATACAGTACAATAATATATCATCATTGAGCTAGGAATTCCCATACTCAGAATACTAATGACTCAAAGTATAAATGTCGACATACAAAGATCCATGTCAAGTAAGACGGGTCATGGCCACCAAACATAAACTGTGGATCCATGTCAATATGACTCAAATATTAACATAGCCACCAATAATACATTGTGGATCTATGTGTTAAAGACTCAAATTTGAACATAGCCATGAGACATACAATGCGGATCTATGCAATAGTACAAACTGAATATACTCCAACGCAACCTGAATCCATGAGAAAAGATTCAGGGTCTTCATCTCCACCACTCTATAGTACGAATCTAACCATGTGAATACATGTGCTGAAGTCGAACATGGTAGAAATCACTTGATTACTAGTTAATGATGAGAACCATTAACAAGTGTGAGGGAAATCACCATTAATGTCAATGAATCCTAAGGTACTCTATTACAATCCAACGAATGAGAATTAATGAGCTGAAGTCGAACATTTGGCGGAATCTCCCAATCAAGGGTCAATAATGAAAACCCATTGTTGAAAGCGAGGAAACCTGCCATTGAGGCATGTAGATCCCAAGGTACCAATTGGTTTCTAAGTCTGATTCCTGGATAATGAGTTGAAGTCGACAGGAAAAGACTCGTCACAGGAAGGCCTCAATTTATCCTCCATTAATGACACGAAATGGGTAAAAATATTCGATGTAGATCAGAGTAACAAGTGATTCAGTACTGACTTAGGGATGGACAATGCAATAGAAGGATTGAGTACTGCAAAAAAGGATAACGCAATAGAAGGATTTTTGGATTGAACTTCTCTTTGAACATATTGACGACACGACAACTGTCTTAGAAACATTGACTCAACAATAGGGATCACACACCAGTTTGTGATCTTATAAAGGAATATGATCAAGAGACAAGATGATTTTCCAACCTAGACACAAAGTGAGTGAAAGGGTATGAGGTTCAAAAATTGATTCTTCCATAGAATACAGGTTTATACACATTTCTTTCCCAATTTTCCCCCCACCATTTGTGGCAAGTACCTCTTTATTTTTACACAAGCTTGAGGAGGATAAGATATGCTTGTAATGTAAGCTCATCCTTTGGAAAAGTCCCTCAGAGTATGTTTAACGAACCCTAGGAAGGAATGGTTCGGTCCCATATGGGTCTTTCAATGTTTGTTTTACGAGTCCAAAGAAAGAAAACTCGGGTTTTCTTTTATGTTTTGAGAGTCTGAAAAACACTTAAAGGGAACTCTCCCAGTTCCTTTTTAGTAAATTAGTTTGATGAGATAGAAAAAGTGATAAACTATCGCCCATCAAACGTTTCTTCAAATAATTTAATGAGCGTGAAAAGAACAAGGTCGCTCAACAATCTTTTCATGTTTAGAGAGTCTGAAAAGAGCTTAAAGGGAACTCCAGGGGGTTCCTTTTTTGTATAACCTTTACGAGTCTGAAAAAGTGATAAATGTATACTAGGTTACATTCTCATTGATTTATGAGAACGATAAAGAACAAATACTAATCTCGGTAACTTATTCTCATGTATTTATGACATGAGAAAGAACAAGGACTAAGCTCGAGATTGTTTTCATTTGTACGCAAGCTTTAAAACAAAACAAAACTATGCTTGGGATAGATTTTATTTTTACACAAGCTTAAAAATAAAAAAAACTATGCTTGCGACTTCCCAACGCATGGTCGGTACTTATCCCCCAACTTAAGAAACTAGCGGGTCTACTTCAGCATGAATTCCAGAGGCTGAAAGTATTCCCCCCCAAGCTTCATTTCGTCCAACTGCAAAGGCAGTGGAAAGGACAAATCTAGGTTCAATCCCTAGACTTTTGTTTCATTTTTAATGAGCTTGAAACAGAAACATGAACTATGCTCATAACCTCTATTTCATTTTTTAACGAGGTTGTCGCAGTGACGTAAAACTATCCTCATAACTGGTTTCATTTTCTAACGAGCTTGAAATTAGAAAATCATGCTCAAAGATGGTTTCATTTTTTAACGAGCTTGAAAGAAGAAAAACATTCTTAACTCTTCTTGATCATGGCTTCCAAGAGGATGTTGCTCTCGAAGGACATGATGTCAAGGGAAAAATATCGGTCATGGCTTCCAAGAGATCTTCATTTGACGGAAGAAACACACTCTGTAAAGAACACATGTCAAGGGCCGTGACAGGGGTAAGGAGATCAGGCTCCAATAACCCTATTGAAGAGGTCACCATGTCAACTACTAGATCTAAGTCATTGTCATTGGCAGTGGAGGTCATGGGAGACAACGCCACATAATTTACCTATGGCAGGGACTATACCATCTGCATATATGAACCATGTAGGTAGTTCATTGAGTTGATAGTCAAGTCAGGGCCAACAAATGAAAGTTGATCAATAGTCACCATTCTTCCATCGTGCGTGAAATATATCACATGAAAAAGAGTAGACACAATAGATTTCATGGCATAGACATAATCCCACCCAAGGAGTAAAGCGAAATCCAAGGGGTCTTGGACTACCATAACATCAATAAAGGCAGTTTTCCCTGCCAAAGTTACAGGAAACTAAGGAAGGGTCCCTAAAGGTTGGTTGGTTCTTCTGTTAAAAGCTAACAGACTCTGCATAACTGAGGCAAGTTGAGGACAACCCAAATCTTTCCAAGCAAATGAGGACAAAATACTAACGGAAGTACCTTCATCTATCAACGTCTGAGGAACGTCCCGACCACAAAATTGCACTGTAATATGGAAAGGAATGTGAGAGGGAAGACGAGGTCTAGTTAGCACACCCCAATCAAAATGGATGGCCTCATTACTTGGAGGGGGTTCCACGAGAGAAGGAGGAATACCCCCCGACATGGTAGATTCTGTATCAATGAGAAAAACATGGGCATTATCAGGTTTACTCTCTAGCAGGAGAGTAGGATCGACCGATGGTGAGATCAGATCGACCACTTGCGTTTCATTCTCCAAGGGGAGAATGGGGTCGACAGGTGGAGACAGATCGACCACCTGGGTTTCACTCTCTGGTGGGAGAGTGGGACTGACCGAGGATGGGATCAGATCAACCACTTAGGTTTCACTCTCTAACGAGAGAGTGGGATCGACCGAGGATGGGATCGGATCGACCACTTGGTCAACTGGTTCGACTAAAGAAGTGACCAGGCTGACTACATGATCAACGAGATTGACCGA
>JASDQU010101608.1:269649-288350 GCA_032191745.1 Picea mariana | reverse complement strand
GTGTGGTGTTTCAAAGACCTGATGATGCTTTTCCAAAACCAACTACAAATCAAGATGAATTTCCTATGGGGTGCTATCCATAGCTTGGATGGAATTGAATTGAGAAATAATTATTGAGTAACTAGTCTTCAAGAGATTTTCCATACGATGAGAGATAATGATTGTATACCGAATGGCTTGGAGACCTTTGAGGGTATATTTATGTTCCTCCTTTGAAACTCATGTATAACTCCTTGAAATCCATTATAAAAGGCCCAATGTTCACAACCATTATGATTTCATAACAACATAACACCCTACCATTTTAATGGAAAACATGTTTGATTTGAGGAAATAGTCCCCAATTTGGAGTTTCTCATTCTCCTAGTTATGTCCACATTTCATGGTACCTCCATTGGCTATCATGATTTTACAATTGTGTAGCATGTGGACATAACAATGTGTTTCTTTTGTGACTTGATGATGGATGAAATTTTGAATGTTGTCGCTGTCGATTAAAACAAACACATTGAACCTATGCTTGATATATCCAACCAACTTCAATGTTTGGGGAGCTATAATTCCAAACAAAGCAAGGAGGAAAATTTGGGTTTCCTTATAAGGAGGTTCCCAAGGGGGTACTTCATCAAGTGTAATCTTTGTCAAATCCAACTCGGTCTTGCCTTTCTTTGAAATTTCCTTGAATGTTCTCGATGGAGACATATATATGAGGGTAAAATCATGAATGTGAGTAACAATTTCGTGAGAATCAAGTCGCAAAAATTTCTAATGGAAAATTTTCGATCGAACTCTTGAATTTTTTTGGCTGAAATGTTTTTTCAGCTGGAAGTTAAATCTAACGACGCCCTCGAACTCCATGCCACCAACTGCAACCAAATGAATTTTTTTTTTCCAAAAATTCATTTTTGGGCCAAAAATTATTTCGATCGAAAGTTTGTTTATATATATTGGTCGCAGGTTCATTGAGATAGTTTGGCTCTCATGTCATTTTGCAATACATATTTCTTTGAGCAACCTAGGTGGCACCAACGACATCCAAGTGGCACCAAGAACAACTAGGTGACACCAAAAAATCCGTGGACAAGGTCAATTATCCATCTTCTCCATTGTTTTAACAGATATATCATAGATTTAGTCTTGTAGGTTATGTTTACTAAAATTTAGAATCGCTTAAGACTATTAGTTCATTTATTTATTGATTATTTCAATTGAGTAATTGTCAGAATATTGATTGATTTTTTTCTACTTGAAAAATATCATTATATCCCAAATAAGAAATATACATGTTATTTTTCAAGAAGAACACATTTTGAAATTGTTTGAATATTTTCTTGCCTACGAGATTGCTACTTTCTCCAGGAGTCCATATGCACTATATAATGTGTCATACAAGATAGCGACATTGTAATATCCTTAACCTATCAATATTTCATATTTGATATTCCATAAAATCCACCTTCTTTCCATCATTTTACCTTACACCCCTTAGGCGCCAGAATGCACGCCTGAGAAAATGTTATATTCCAAGATAGAAATATACATGATGTTGTTCAAGAATAGCGCATTTCAGAACTGTTCATCTTTTTTTCCTTTGAGATTGAATAAATACCTATTACAACTAAGTATTTTAGTGAACCTCCCACATAATCATCTCTATCTATCAATCTATATGTAATAGTTCAACAAAAATTGAAGTATTTCAACCGGTAAAGAACTTACTCATGAGGGACAATTAATATGCCCTTTTATCATTATTGTTAAACAACATAGTATGGAAATAATTTTATACTTTGTGAAAATTATCACCGAGACATATACAAAAAATATAATCACAATTAACAATACATGAACATAATTGCCACAATGGAAAATTGGAATTGGAAATGACTACAAATAACATATACCTTCAAATGAAAAGAAATTGGCTCCTTGATGTTGTATCCATGTTTGTAAATGTACTTCAACTATAAATAAATATTTTGAATGCTAATTTATTACACTAAAGTGTCATGTATCCACTATCTATCAAGAGGTGAGACACCATTTTACACTTGTGAGATGTGTAACTACTCAATCTGATTTAGGGCCATCACAGTTCAACCACTTACCAACATCCCCCTTGTGAGAGAATGTTGAAAATTGTTTTATGGAATCAAACCCTAGTGATGACCATAACAAAGACCTTGTTACAATACTCCAATCAACTTCTCATGGTTGCTTCAGCTATAAATACCTAATAACTTCTTAAAAAACATTAGTATCTATAAGTAAAATCAAACTTAGATTGAAATTGTAGTACTATTCCAAAGACATATGAAACAATGAAAATAAAAACATGTTGTTAGTGGATTTCTTCAATGAAAACTGCTTGAGAATTTTTAGTCCAATGCATTTCAAGTGAACACCACACCCAATGCATTTTAAGTGAACACTACACCCATTTTCAAGGAGCAATGTATAGAGAAAATTGTTATAAATGTGAGAAGTGTTCACTAACAACTATATCAACCATACATTAGAAGATGCATCATAACCCATCTTTGTTTTTGGGTTAATTGAATGTAGTTGGTAGCCATTCATCACCTTGTATGAAGCTTTTAATAGAAAACATTCTTGCATTAGTCTCATGAATCTGATTAGACCATGGCACTCTTCTAGAAACCTTAGCCCCTAACCCATAATTCTGGAATTCCCCATAGTAGAGTGTGTCAAGAGCAAAGTCCCCTCTCCAAGGAATCCATCCCTTAGGGACACTGAGCTCTCCCAAGTATGAATTCATGAAAATTACTCTGGAATACATCTTCCATGGTCCACCCAAATAGACCTTATAAATTTTTGGGTGGGTATAGAATTTTTTCATGTATTCTTATGTTCCATTGATGGTTCAGTTTTGAAAAACAAACCCTGTGGGATGAGCTAGGTCTATTCGGTCATGAAAAGTAACAAGATCTAATGATCCTTTTCTTGAATTTAATTGACGAGAACGCACCAGAATAAAATATTTATCTAAGATTGTTGTTGAGTTTCCAAATATGAAGTCAGCAATGCCTTCTATTCTGTAGTTTCTATAGAATTGACGAAGAGCGTTAGTGTACAGTGTATCATGGTGGCCAATAAAGGCACATTTGTATAAGGAAGAGATATCACTATCTTCTCTTATGGATACTTCTTGATGACTTCTTGTCCCTACTATTAACACCTACTTTGTTCTACATTGTTTTATTCCTCATTCATCCCTACTTGTCATTTCAAATTTAGTATAAGTTATAAATCTTTAGCATTATGTTGTTAAAGGTTTGATAGCTTATCTTAAAGGGATTAAAATAATGCTAGATCGAATGGATGAGATGGACTTAGTTTTGTGAGAGAGGGACAAAAGGAATTACACACATATCTAAATGATTACTTGATGACATCACCTAGATTCAAATCTTTTCATTTGAGCCATAAGTCACGTCAGCATCTATACTTCATGATTATTTAACTTAGTTGGCTAAAGATTCAAAGTATAATCCTCTCAAGAAAGAAAAGGGACAAAGATGGTTTAGCGCTACAGGAAATTCCACATGTCATTGGTCGTGATTGTTTCAAGTACCTTGGAGAGTTGTGTGTTAGCACCATGATTTTTGTAGCTAGAGTTAGAGGTTTGTCCGAACAATTTTCAGAGTCATGCCTTGATCTTGGAAAAAATCAAGACTTTACTAGATGAATCATAGTTAGTGTGTCAAAGTTTATGAGGTCAATGACCAAATAAAGAATGGATTTAAATGTCAAGTAAAGGGTTTAGCCATAATTTTGTTAAAAGAGTGTAAGGTTCGTCATGTTTAAGTTGTAAAGGTCTACTTTACTAAGTCTCAAGTCATGTCAAAAAGTGGGAAATTATGTACCAAGGTCGAATCAAGTGGTTAGGATGAATGTCATTTCAAAAGATATTATGGTTCATCATTACCTAATTATGAGGTTAGAAAAGGGAATAATCATGGCACTCCATATCATTTGTACCATTGCAAACTTCAAAGGTGTACCCGTTGCGCAAATATTTAACTTGCCTTAAAACATCTTGTCGCTATGTATATTCCATCCCTTTTCATAATTTCATTTCTTATCCATTCAAGCATAAATATTGGTCACCTTTCATGTTTCTCCATCACCTTCAAGAATTGTGAGTCGTTCATATCCTTTCTAGTAAGCTTCAAATCCCTTTGCTATGTAAATATTATGTGTTGCAAGTTGCTACATAAATCTGCTACTCTATTTTTGATGTGTATCCTCCATTACTTTCAATCATTGTTCAAGATTTTTTCTTTGATCCCATTGCAAATTAGCTTATGGAATGAGTTTTGTTTTTACACAATCAACCTTTTTTCTTTTGAGCTAAATTCTTATTACCTACTCCTGCACCAAGTTTGTTGTTTGTCGTTGTGTCGAGTTTCCGTTGTTGTTTATTGTTGCGCCAAATTTTTCCGTTGTTTATTGCTATGCCAATTTTTCCACTACACCGAATTTTTTCATTGTTTCTTATTATTGTGCTGAGTTTTCCGCTGCACTAAAGTTTTCCGTTGTTGTTTATTGCTGCGCCAAGTTTTTCGCTGGGCTGAGTTTCCTGTCCCTGATTTGTTTGTTGCACAGAGTTTCCCATTGCTACCTTTTATTGTGCATCGTGAAAAAGTCACTATTCTCATTCACTGCATAGAGGTTATTGTTCTCGTTTGTTGTCAAATGTTATTGTTCCCTTTTTTGTTGCGCAGAGGCTATTGCAATCCATTTTTGCACACCTATAGTTGACATACATCAACATCATGACAACTCCTCAATGAAAAAGAAATAATTCAAGAAGAGGGAAAGTCCTGAGGTTTGAGTCACATAATTTAAATTTAGTAAATACAAACCCAATGATCATAGTGTCCTTTGAATAAGCCGGATGCATAAGATTCTATGAAAAGGTTCAAGGGTATAATGCATAGCTAACCAAACAATTCACCCTTAACTTTACTGGTGCCAGTGAAACTATTGCAGGGATCACTTTTCAAGTGTAAGAGGAAACCATATCAGCTGCGACGAAAATTCCTATGCAAGGATAAAAATGGTTTAAAGGTATGCCATTAGATACTTCATGTTATATTGATTTTCTCAAACCTGAATACATAAATCGAAAAATTGGAGCCAACATTTCTAGTGAATATCTTTTGGAACCTTTTGAGAAGCTTTTGAGGATAATTCAAAAGTACTTTACTTGTGAGGATAGATTTGATAAGGTATATCAATACCACATTAGGCTCTTGATGCATTTTAGAGGGAGAAGTCCTTTAAAGTTACCTTTCTTCCTATGTAGAAGCTTGGGAAAGATGGCAGACAATGTCCAATATAAAGCTAACTAGCTAGAGAACAACTTATTCCATTTTTCCTTGATAAAGATGTTGGTGGTTGAGGAGCTTGGTAAGTTAAAAAGGGACTAGGATTCTTTCTTTATTTCAAAAAAAATTCCCCTAGAACCTAAAGGAGATACTCCCTTATCTACTCAGAAATCAACATTTCATAGTTTAGGGGTAACAGGAGGAGGTGTTGTTGAAAGGGGAAAAGGAAAATAAATTGAAGATTGATCACTCAGTCAGCTAGCCTCAAAGAAAATAAGAAAACTAAGAGTCATTGATGAAACTGAGGAGACACAAGCTCCCAGTAAACTGTACATCCGTTTCTCTGCCAGGAGGTTTCCCATACCCACAATTCAGGCAAAGTTTGTTGAATGTGCATCCCAGGAGATTGATGAAAATAAAGTGGAACCAGGTGAGGAAGATGCATATATCAAGGAGGTGAAACAACAACTAAAGAAAGCTCAACATGTTATAGCCCAATTCTATCAGGAGAACAGATAATTGAGGAGGAAGCTAACAGAAAGAATTCTTGAAGCACAAGCATCACATAGTAAAGCAAGTTAGAGATCTCATACCTCACCAACAGAAGGATAAAAGAATATAAAATGGCTGAAAAAGCAGCTAAGAGAAGCTCAAGATGAGATCATTAAGCTCAGGGAGGAAAAAAGAATATCAGAGGAAGAGATCATGAAACATTGCAAGAAATGCAGACCAACTATAGATGATGCCTATGCAACCATCTTTGATGCTCAATCAAAATTGAAAAGGAATGCGACTTTGTTGAGACAGGTGAGGAGTTTAAAGAGAAAAAATTTGTCATTAAGAAAGGAAAACATGGCCTTACGACTACAAGTGAGATTGGATAAGGAAGCTACAGACAAAATGAATGATCCCATCCTTTGCTTCCAACTGGATTTATGCGAGCAACCTCAACATGAAGATCCACCATGCGAAATCGTTGCACAGATGTCGCAGCCAACATTTGCGCAGCAGAAACCAGAATTTACCATGCAAAGGTGACCGTGATGTCCAATGATACACATGATGACTCATCACAACCATATGGTTGAAATTTTCTCAATAATTTATGATTGTAAATAACATTTCAAATAGGTTATGATTGGCAAATTGACTTTCCCATTTTTGATCAATTTTGTAGAGGTTGGTGTTCTCTTTGAAAACAACCATATCCATAACTCTAAGAGATAGTAGTTCGACTCCTAGAAACTAAGTGTAGCTTTAGTTTTCTATATATATGGATTATTTTGATGTAAAAAGGGGGTGCGTTAGCATAAGTATAGACATTATGATCCTAAATGTAATTTTTTGAATCTAAAGAAATACAAATGAAGAAGTCCTGAATTCCTTAAGAAAAAGATTCTAATGGTGGTGATATGAAGATTGTACTCTTATTTGTATGTATTCCCTCTGTACTTATTTTCATCTGCATTTTTCTTCTTTTTAAATTGGTAAATTAAAAGTCTAGAATTCATCTAATGGTTCTCGAGACTTAATTGATTTAAATTATGTCTATCTTCTCAACCTTTGTGGTGCTCTGATCCTGTTGTGTGTTTATTTTCTTCTTTCAAACTACATGATCAAACTAAACACTAAAGTTCATCACCTTATTTATTCTTTGTTCCTTTGAGGATTTCTATCTACCAAACATTGTTTTATTTGTTTTCAGGGGTTGACTCCATTGCCCTAGAAGTACTATATTTTGTCAACAAACCTTGAAAAATTATCTAAAAATTCTAAATCAACCCATCAATTTAAAGCAACCTGTCTATCAGAGATCAAGTCTCAGAGAGAGCCCTCTCTAGATTGAAAAGGCTAGTTTACAGTCTTAAAGTTGGTTTGTAGGTTACCTTTGTAGATTGTTTCTTCAACCTAACAATTTACTCAGCGTTAACTTTTTGGCATTGTTGTCAGGGATGAAATTGAAAATTTTCCCTGGGAAAGAACGACTTAAATATTTAGATTTGATTCTTGACGGTAACAGTGAATCAAACATTTTTTTTGTCTGAACTATTCTTTCCCCGGTGACTTCATTTAATAAGATCAATAGCATAAAGGTTTTTTTTTCTTTTTCTTTTTTTATTTTTTTTTTAGAAAATAATAAATCCTGGCTCCTAAGAGAATTCACACTAGAAGGAACCCTGATCTAGAACCTATAGAATATGTGTCTAATATTGAGAAACTATTACACAATTAAACAAAAAGGTAGTCAAATCATTTGCTTTCCTGGACATAAATATATCTTTACCTAAAGACGGCTTAAAAAGTATCAATGACCTTGACTTTGATTTATAACTTGAAAAAACCTTGTTCAGATCTAGATCAAAATCTAAGTTGAATGAAATTATCTTTGATGAGAATAAATTCTAGTCTTTGATTCCCACTGTCCCCATTCATACTATTACTATTCAGATTGTCCCCACTCAAACTCTTCAGATAGCCCAAAATCCGCCTAGAGCCATGGCAACCGGATTTGCTCCTCTTGCCTTGCCTGCCTAGTTGCATGATTTACCCCAAGATTATAATCATAGAATCAAATAATTTGATGTTGAAGAAAATGTATCAACCCAAAGACACTTATATTGGTTCAATGATTTTTTTGACCTAAAGGAGGTAGATCACGAGGATGCAAAACTAAGGATGTTCGCAAAAAGTCTTTCAGAAGAAGTCAAAAAATGGTTTAAAGCTCTTCCTGCAGCAAGTATCCATGATTTTGCATATTTTGAAACACTTTTCATTGCAAGGTGGGGTGACAAGAAGAATCCTCTTTATTTGCTAACTCAGTACTATAACATAAAAATATCACCTAATGAAACAATACAAGAGTTTTCAACTAGATTATGAAAGTTTACAATTCTGATGGCGATCGTTCTGCAACTTCCCTTGTGTCTGTATGAACTGTAGGGGTTGGTGGTCTGTGTGGATGATCATTTCCTTCCCCAAAATTTAATGCTTCCATTGTTAGCAAGCCTACACAATGGAATACATTTCTTTGTCATAAGTGGGATACTTTCAAACAATGTAAGATAGTGTCGCACTGTGATATGCCACTGGATGCCCCTGTTGAGTAAGAACTGCCCCAATAGCATAGTCAGAGGCATATGTATCGATCTCAAATGGTTGTTGAAAGTCTGGTAATATGAGCACTAAGTCACAACAGAGGTGTTACCCATGATTTTGGTCATCATGATGATGTATTGATGATGGTGTACTCAGGCTCTTCATAAGAACTTTCTCCTGAGAAAAGTTATTTTCATCTCTTCCCAGAAAAATCATTTTTGAAGAAGGTTCGCAGGCTGCTAATACATTTGGGTGTGAGAATGCCTGATTCTTGCAGGCTGCCTTAAGCCCGGGTGCGAACTTCTCGCACTGTGTTGAATAGCTAGGTTGCGAACTCTTCCTAAAGTATGAAAAAAGATGAATTCTCAATGTTTCTAGAAGGGAATCTTCTAGAAGGATGGGTTGGCATTCGAATGGTTATCCTTGTACTGGATTCCCAGATATTGTGGGATCATTCTTATCCAGGTAACTAATTCATTCTCTCCTATATATTGAGGGAATTCTCATGGAAAAGGTTAAGCAAGATTCATTGGAGAATTGGTGAAAGAATTGTGTGAAGGACTTAGCTTGAACAACAGCTTGGAGACTCTAGCAAGTCTACCAAGAGGATTTGATCTTCTTCATACAAGGATTGAGCAAGTGTGTGTGTGTTGGAGCCAAGAGCCATCGAAAGGAATCTTGCGACATCAAGGCTATCAGGTTGTAATCTTTACTTTCAATCAATATGATACAGTGGCATGTCCCTTTCCCATAAAGATGTTCTCACTTTATTGTGTAATTCCTTGATCATACACATAGGTTAACTGTTGAATATATTTTGCTATCTTCACTTTGGTTGGTTTGTGTTGTCTTGGTCTTGACCTCATGAGAGCATCAGAGCGAAGTGGGAGCAACAGAGACCCTAGGAAGCGACATTAAGGTATGTTACTTATTCCTTCCTACTAGTTAATTCAATGGTCAAAACTTAGGGAAAGAGTAATGTCCTGTCCTGTTTTGTTCTAGATCCAGGTGGATCTAGGGAGATCTGTTAGTGTCTGCACCGACCGATTAGTCCGATAACAAATTTGGCAACTCCACTAGGGATCAATCCATTTTCTTTGTGGCTTTTGGTGTTTTTCCGTGGCCATTTTCTTTGGTTTTACTTTTCTCCTTTCCTATCAATCTCTGAGTCTTCGGGATATCCTGATAGACCCTCTAGGTCCAGAGGCCTTTTCAAACTTTCTTTCATTTTCCAAAAATTTGACTATGTTCAGACATTCTCGCACTGCACTTCACTGTAGCCTGCGAGAATCCATAGAGTTCGCATCTTGCCTTTAGGTTTAGTGCAAGGTTCTCATACCCTGCTCAAGGGCCACCTGCGAGAATCACTAATTCTCGCACTGTGTAGTATTGCCAGCCTGCGAACTCATTTTTTCAAAAATTTGGATTTGATTTTTGGCATCTTCAACTGCCCAGATTAGTCTAGGTGCCCAATAAGAGTTTCTTGGACCATTGATTGACGTATTTCTTGTCTTTGTTTGCGTGCATGAACAGTCTTAGGATTTCAAGGCTCTTCTTGTCACTTTTGTCTTGACTTTCGTTTCTTGACTTTTCTTGGCAAAACCATACTCATTGATTTCAGAATCTGAGTGTGTTTGATTAGTTTAGAACCGGTGATCGGTTGAAAGTTGAGTTTCTTGGTCTTTATCATTTGCTTATTGTTTGAAAGATCATTTTTTTTATGCGATTGAAAGACTATATTGGTTTGCTTTTTATTTTTGTTTTCATTGAAAGAGTTGATTGGGTTTTTGTCATTGCTTGTTCATTGGTTTTTGATTTTCAGTACTCTCACTATCATAGTGTGGGTCCTTTTTGAAAAGTGAAAAAACGTTTTTCTTTCAAAAAATCATTTTTGTCTTCGAAAACATTGAAAATCAATTATTGAAAATGACACAATAGAGAATTGTTATTGATGAGTGATTCGTTGCATTTGCATTTTAAAGGAAATTTTGCATTGTAGTTCAAGGTTGATCTGGAAAACTTTCTCTTTCTCTCCCATACATAGGATTCATTGAACGAAAATTGATATATTTCATTCTCATCCATGCATTGTTGGGTCAGAGTCATACAACATAAGTTTCATCTTCGTTTCCTTTGAGTAAACAACAACTCTTAATAACACTGCGCAATTGTAGAATTTATCTAGTAACTCTTTTTTAGGGCTCTATTACACCAACATTTAGCTAGGCTAGCGCTTTGGAGTAGGACGAGAGATACACTCTCCAAAAGCACAAAACACACAATAGCATCTTGTGTTAGGGAGTGTTAAATTCCATTTGCAACATCTTGTTCTGGGAAGCCCTTCTCACACAAGGGTCAAGCATGAGGTCGCATTGATATTGGCAGAGTTACTCACCCTGCTTTGTTTATATCGGTGTAGAGATTGCATGTATTACGGGGATCACTCGGAGGTATACCCACAATGATGAGTGGAAGCCTTTTGAGTTGATTTCGGGCTAGATACCCTGCCCTTGCGTGTGGATCGGACTGTCGACTGTTCCCCCAGGCTTTATTTTTGTTGGTGATGACCTTAGTGGCCTATCTTTCTAGGTTCTTACCCGAGGTGACTGTGAAGGGGAAAGTCTTCACGGTACCTGGAATTGACGTTGACCAAACTCACTCGGGCTCCTTGGAGGGTATACCCACGATTGTGTGTGGGAGCTTGCACCAGGGTGTAAGTCCATTAAGAAGGTCGTCAGCGTAACTTTTCCACTTAGCCTAGCCCCTTCTCGTCTCGTTGTTGTGATGTTGGATTTCATCACCAACTAGTGGCTTCGAAATTAGAAGGTCTTGTTTGCTTGGTGTTTCTTCCTAGATTTTGTTTACTAGCGCTTGTTGTTTGTTTCTCGAAGTTGACCATCGGATTTTCTTCGCAAAGTTTGTCGTTCATTTACAATATCTCCTCCACGTCGTTCACGTAGAATGCAGGGTTTATCTCCAGAGCATCTCGAAGGTTCTCAACCCTTGCCCACAAGCACACCTGGAGGCTCTCCTTGGCAGAGTGAAGTCCCAGTTGTCACCACACCACAAGTGGAATGAACTGACTCTCTAGAACATTTTAGAATTACAAATACTCGAGAGGACTTTCGACTTCACCCTAATTCTGAGAGATGTTTTATGCGAGCAAACTCTTCCGGAGACTTAATTGTTGTATATTCCAGATCTCCGTCTGGACCTGGGGACCAAGATCCTTTTTGGTCTACGGGCATTTTTCGATGGGACCCTTTTGGTCCAGGTTCACCTGTGATTTCCGAGATCAACCCACCTATGATTTCTGAAATCTTTGGTACAGAGATAGTACCGGTGACTACCGCTTATCATTTTACCATCCGTGCCGAAATGGCCCATCTCACAGCTACTTCGAGTGTTCCAACCGGGTTTACTGTGGTTAGTCTTGCTCCTATCAACACACCATGAACGCCCAACGTCACTCCGACACTACCACCTGGATACCATGCATTGAATGCTTCTATTCCTACTCCTGCACAAACTCCATCCGGCTCTCTAGTGGTCCTTCTTCTTCTGGGCACTTTCTTCCCTGTTTTGTTCCAACACTCCCTCAATTTCCTTTTGGAGGACCTTCTTCGTCTTCTACTGGCAATCCTAATCCTAGTGGCACTATTTCTTCATTCACTCCAAATTACCAGATTCCGATTGGTGGACAATTTCATCAAGGTAGTATAACTCAACCCCTTCTCAGTTGGCAAATGCCAATTGGAACAGTGCCCTCAATTGGCACACCACCTTCAATGGGAGGGGCAACCCCACCTTATGGGAAAAACATACCTCCGTCGTTGGCCCAGTATTGGAATCAGTTGATACAAAATCCTCCTCAAACGTCTGGGGGGCAACAGTTCCCAGCTGTGTCCATAACACCCCCTAGTATGGGCCAACAGTATCCAGGTTCGTTCAATCCCATGCTCAAACTCAAGCACCTGTTTCAGGGTATACTCCTATGAGATACTATCCTCTCCAACCACCACCAAATATGCCTGGGTCTTCACATTATATGCAGACTGCTTATGGTCCTATTGGTTTGCCGACAGGGCTTCCTTCCCAAAGCCACAAGTACCCGCAAGTGAATCGACAGTTACCCTTTCTCGTCACTTTGGATTTGTCGGATTTGTCAAGGATTTTAAATGATCCTATTCGTCACTCTCCCCAATGGCCTATTATACCAGCCAAGCTTCCATCGGACATTCCTAAATTCAACGGTAAAGTGGGAGAGGACCCCAACAATCATGTTATGACTTTTCACCTATGGTTTTCACCCAACTTGTTGATGGATGACTCTATTCGTTTACGTCTTTTTCAACGAACCCTTACCGGTTCTGCTGCTAAGTGGTATATCGAATTGCCACAATGTTTCTTCTCTGACTTCAACACTCTAGCTATGGATTTCCTTACGCATTACCAGTTACCAATCCGTTATGACACGGGAACCGAGATTTTGAATTCCTTCAAACAGAACAAAGGCACTCATATATCTGATCACATCCATGAGTGGCGAAGAAGACGACGTCTCATTAAAGTTGAGCTCCCCGATCAGTTGCTGGCAGAGTGGTTCACAAAATCATTTGTGAACGACATCGGTAAGGACATTTCCATGGGTGGCGTAGTCATGAAAGATCAAACTATAAGTTGTTCTCAACATCTTGACCTTGTTTACTCACAAATGGGAACTCTTTATGATTTACTACCTGACTTACCTCGTCCTAATACTTCCAGCACTTCAACTACTCCAGCTGCCTCGCATGTAGTTGATGGTGTGATTGGATCTACCCAGGCCCAACCACATTCCGCCTCAAGCACAAACCCTAAATCTGCTTCTTCTAATGTTCAAAATGTTCCATCTCCTACCCCTCCCACCGGCAAGACTTCTGAGGTAAATGTCGTTCAATCTACCCCAACTGGTAAAAAAAAATCTAGAAAGGGGAGAGGTAAGAATAAGGAGGGAAAAAATAATTCTCAAGCAGATCAAACCAAAACTACCCCTGTTGACGATCGGGATAAGTGAAAACCACGATACCCTTGCCTTATCTGTGGTGATGATCACTACACGAAGGATTTTCCACGACGTGCCGAGGTCACTAAGTTCCTTCAAGGAGCTCCAAAACCACCTACACCAGTTGTCTTGTCCCAACCCTTTTCGTCTCAACAACAGGCTCAGTTGGTCATCCATGAACAACCCTCATCTTCTACCACCTCCTATGTTTTGATGTGTACTGGCGATTCTAAGAAAAACAACGTTGCGCTCACTACTCGAGCCAAATATTATTCTCCCCCTAAAGAGAAGGTTGATGATTTACCCCCTTCTTTGGTACAACCCTCTCCCACGACTCCACCTACTAACGGTCCTCTTCATCTCGAACGACCGAGCCTCGACACAGTTCTGCGACCCCCTCCAAAGGGCATCGTTCGGAAATCGGCTTTCAATCCTCATGCTCATGCAGCCCAAAACTACAACATTGTTGAAGATCTGGCCCAAGCACCTTCTGCGATGTCAGCCCTTGAAGTCCTTCAAACTTGTCCCACACAACGGAAGGCACTGTTGAAAGCTATTGGTGGAATTGATCTGACGGATACAAATTTAATAATCTTTGACTTGGAAGATCACATTCCAGGGTTACCCCCTCAACTTGCGTTCCAGATCCAAGTGGTTGTCTCTGACAAAAACATTTGTCGAACCGTTATCGATGAGGATGCCTCGACGTGTGTTATGTCTCTTGCTTGCTAGAAAGCCATTGGCTCTCCTTCTTTGAATGAATCCCAGAACACTCTTAAATCATTCAACGGCTCCAGTTTTAAGCCCTACGGTGTTCTTCCTTCGTTTCCCATCAAGTTAGAAGGTAAAACGGTCCAAGTTGAAGTGGAAGTATTTGACGCTTCCCTTGATTATAATCTTTTGCTTGGCCGCAGCTGGATCGATTCCATGTGCACAGTTGTGTTGACCCTTTTTCATGTGTTACGTTTCCCACACCAAGGTAAGGTTGTCACCGTCGATCAACTAGCCTTCTTCAATTTCGATACTCGTACTGGAAACATACCATTTATCGCTAAAACCCCACCGAGTTATTAGAATGTTGGTGTAGGCCTTCCCAAGGATTCTTCCTTAATGGGTACCTTCCCCATTCCATCGCCTGATGTTCCACGCCCGTCTATTGCTTCCATCAACATGATCTCCACCTTGCCTCATGAACTTCCTGCGTCTCACAACCCCTGGATAGTCCCTGACCTTGGAGATCATCTTCATTTCGACAATGAAATGCCGTTAAGTCCCGTTGAATCTGCCTATCAGGCCATTCAATCGGCAACACCTTCTACCCCTTCTCTTGATGAGTTGTCTCCCAATCCTTTTCGTGTTATTTTTTCCACTGACGAGATGATCATGTCCGTCATGGAGGACACCCCTTGGGACAATGGGCATCATCGTTCCATCCTCTTTCTGGAGAAACATACTCTCGAGAACTACCAACAGATTTCGACTCCGTCGACCGTTGTTGTCATTTCGACCGTTCCCGAATTTGCACACGATGTGTTTTCCAAAGGGAACTTAAGTAATATCTCGCCCACGATTCCCATTGACATATCCATTAAACTTGGAATCATCGAGAATGTCCACATTGGAGCTTCATGTTCTTCCGACAAAATCGTCACCTACACCTCCCTTTTTGCTTAGTTGATATGCGAATTTCCCCATTCGGCAATGGAAAATGTAGCAGTTGATTCATTACCTGATGAATGTATTTTCCTTATTAGCACTGATGATATTTGGTATGGGGATATCATTATATATCTCCAAACCCAGACTTTCTGACCAACTTTGTCCAGTACTGAACGACGTTGAATACGCTATCAAGCTCGTCAATACATTATCCTCGGGGATACTCTTTATCGTCGGGGGATTGACTCTATTTTTCGATGTTGTCTAACGTTCGACGAAGCCGAGAAAGCTCTGAACGACTTCCATTCTAGAGCATGTGGTGGTCATATGTCTGGGTATGCTACTGCCCAGAAGATCTTACAGGCGGGGTATTTTTTTCCTTCTTTGTTTAACGACTGCATCATTGTCGTTCAGAAATGGCATGCCTACTAGACCTATAATGACAAGATCTGGTCACATCCCGCTCCTCTTCACCCTGTGGTCTCAGTTGGTCCTTTTGCAAAATGGGGCATCGATTTCATGACATGTCACCCTCACTCAACCAGGGGGCATGGTTACATCATTGTAGCCGTTGATTACTTTACGAACATGGATGATTTTAAGGATGGAAATTTATTTTAAAATGTATAAACCTTCGTGAATCTTACTAATCCTTAATATGCCAACTATAAATGTTTGGCGATATTTTTGTAAAAATATTCAAATTTCTAAGGATTTTATATAGTTTTTATAAACTTTTGGCAATTTTTAAAGTAAAATAATTTTATCCTATAGAATTTGGGCGAATCATTTTTAAAATAGCAAATCTCGTTTTTGGAAAAACCATGGAAAATTATCCCATGAGCGAAATTTATCCCCTAAAATCATCCATGTTTATGAAATGGGCCGAGGCGATGCCGACATTTGACAACACTGGAAATACCACAACATTGTTCATTTTTAATCACGTCATAGCTCATTTTGGTGTTCCCCAAGCTATCGTCACTGATCACGGTAGCCACTTTAGGAATTTTATGATGTCTGAACTTACTGAAAAGTTGGGTCTAAGCCATGATAACTCAACGCCCTATTATCCATAAGCTAATGGCCAAGTCGAAGTGATTAACAAAGTTCTCATAACTATGCTCCGACGAATGATAGGGATTCATAAAACAAGTTGGCACACAATGTTGTTTTCGGCATTGTGGGCTTACCAGACATTCGTCAAGTCCGCTACTAGGTTTACACCTTTTCGGTTAGTCTATGGTGTGGAAGCCATTCTCCCTATTAAATGCAAGATACCCTCTTTAAAACTAGCTGTTGAACTCCTACCCAACACTTCTGTTGAGGAAGAATGTCTATTGTATCTTATGCGATTGGATGAAACTCGACGCTTTGCCACCCTAGTCATAGAAGCTCAGAAAAAGCGTGTCAAGGCCCAATACGACAAGCATGTCAAGCCTCGCGTTTTCTCCGAAGGTGATCTTGTTCTTCTCTATGAACAAGATCAAGATATGTTAGGAGTTGGGAAATTCAAACCCATGTGGCGAGGTCCTTATATCGTTCGACGAGTTTTGGAAAAAGGAGCTTATGAGTTGGTAGATTACGATGGTATCCCTTTGAGTGAACCCATGAATGGGTTGTACTTGAAGAAGTACTATGCATAAAATCATATGTGCACGAGAACTTGTATTTTTATTGTATCATACTTTTTGTGTATTACTATATCTTGCTTTTGTCGTTATCTGGTTTCTTCCCTTATGTGACATTGTGATTTGATTTCCAGATGTCAGAGTCTTCGCTACCCTATATTGGCTTCGCTGATGGCGCTAGCCGTAGTACTCAGAACCTTGCTTCTGCTGCGTGGGAAATTTATGCCCCTACAAATGAACTTGTATCCTTACGAGGTGTGTGCCTCGGCCGTGTGACCAACAACATTGCAGAGTATAGCGCTGTTATTGAGTTATTGGTTGATGCTATCTCGCTCAGAATTCGTCATTTGGTTGTGTGACTCAATTCCTAGCTTGTAGTACTACAGTTAAGTAATGTCTACACTATTCGAAGTCCTACTTTGTTCCGGGTGTATTTGAGAATTCACCTCTTGGAACGTTACTTTGATTACATTGAATATCAACATATACCTAGATGTCTAAATACATTAACAAATGCATTGGCTAATTATGTATTAGACAGACATTTGAATATTTTATAAATCAATCACATCAATATTCACACAACACATGATAAACCAGTAGAAGCCGTCTGTATATATAATGATCAAAAAGAGTTTTTTACAAAAAGTTTGTCCGAAGACCAAAATGTCAAAATTTGAAGCTCATAGCTTCTACAAAGTGACGTCATGGATGACGTTCACGGTAACACACGACTTCCCGAGAAACCCTACAGAGCAATCGACTCATGGACCCTGACACTCCTACAGTATGACGTTGATCGTATCGTGGAACCTCTTCCAGAGGCATGTCTAGAATATCTGCGGTCAGGCCCTCTAGATTTTGTTCCACCACTTGATAATCCTCTGCATATTGTGGCACTGCTACTACCTCTCCTTGCTGTTGGATGGGAGAAGTACCAGGAGGTGTGTAAGGTCCAACATCTGTGACATCAACAACGATTTTGTATTTAGTCTTTGTACGAACATATAAAAAAAACATTTGAATATGATAAAAATTTACAAAACATTTAAAAAGAAAAAATGTGTGTACTTCTTACCAAGTTCCCCCCACTGAGCATCCTATGGCAGTACTAAGTCTGGATCTCCTCGGAAATCCAACCCGGCATAAGCATATTCGTCAACCATCAACACCTGTGGTTGAAGCCAGTAAAAAAAGGTATCATCATATTTGATGATCGATCCTGCTACGTGCCGGGCCATGAGCCAACACCATCTCAGTATCCTTGGATCCCTGGGAGCCAGTAAATTCCACTCAACCTGCAGTCTCAGTAAGGGAACCCTCTCAAGGAAGAAGGACACTAACAAAGATCCGTACCCGAATTGCTTCAAGTCGCCTCATCTGCATTTGGTCAACTTCTTTTTTATACTATGAAGCACAACATCTACCCAGTTGAACACCCTAGGTTCAGTACACTCGATGGCATACTGGAAGTAACTCTGTAACGCCATGTGAGGAGAATAACTCCCAACCATCCGAGCTATGGTGAATAGGATAGTACATAGGGTCAAATCTCGTACACCCCAAATAGCTACTTTTACTTTCTTTCTCTCTGCCTCGGGAATGTAGTGTAAACGACAGTACTCACTCATGGGTAGCCCACCTGATCCAGGTGGATATCGGAGGCCACCCACCTTTTCCAAATGGCTCGAAACAGTTTTCTGGCCATTTTGGCAATTTACTATTTTTAGCAGGTTTTCACTTCTGGGGCCATTTTGGGGGCCTAAATGAAGTTTTTTTGAGATCAAGGTTCTCAATGATAGCCGAAGGCATGATTGAGGCCTCAAAATGAATCTCCTCGACGATACCTTTCCAACGAGCTATCACACGCCTAAAACGGAGATCGTATGCAAAAGTTACGACCCCGGGAAGTTGATG
>JASDQU010101608.1:222888-269599 GCA_032191745.1 Picea mariana | reverse complement strand
ATGCGAGTAGCCGTCACATCTCTTCTCAGGGATAAGCTGCCACCATTCTAGCGAGTCTTTCACTCTGTATTTTTACAGTCTCTGTACATTTCTCTGATGAATAGAAATCGTGTATTACTGTATATCTGTGTTTATGGTTGCATCTCTGATACATTTCTATTATATTATCGAATATCTGCAATATCTCTGTGCATTTCTTTATTATATCTCCGCTCTCATTTCGTGCCGAAAATAATCCGGATCATATTTACTTGAACTTTTCACTATTATTATTGGAAACTATTATGGGAAACTGATGAAAGAGAAAAATAAATATTATAAAGAAGATAGTGTGCACCAATATGTAAAGTTGATATATGTTGTTGATGATGATTATTGATGTCCACTTGGACCAACTTTAGTCTATTGAACCTAAGAAAAAGGTAAAGAATTACCTGGTTTTCTTTAAAATATTGTTTATGTGTTTGAAAAGCTTTAAGAGAAGCATGTCTAAACCACCATAGTTTTGATGAGTTAAAATGTTAGGAAGGTTAGTATTGTAATAAATATTTTGAACTTGAGATTTCATATAGGGGTACATAGGAAATTTTAAGAGAAAATGTTTTTCATCTTCAACCCTCATAATGTCACAAAGATAACAAATTGTATCAACCCAAGATGTTTTAGGAATTGTCTATTGCCTTCTTTTATTATGAAGTTAGTGAGAGTTTATTCTTATTTTAACAATGTTGATTTTCTTATTTATGTTAGTTAAAACACAATTTTAATTTTAATCTTCTAGATTAAAAACAAAACACAAAATTAAAAAATATATATAAAAAATAAAATATTAAATTAGAATGAAATAACAATAAAGACATAATCCATTAGAAGTAAATTAATGATTCTTTGGTAATAAAACATAATTGATGAAAAACTTAACAAAAAAATTTACTTAAACTTTTCACTATTATTATGGGAAAGGTAAGGAATTACTTTTCTTTAAAATTTTGTTTATGTGTTTGGAAAGTTTTAAGAAAAACATTTCTAAATCACCATAGTGTTTATGAGTTAAAAGGTTAGGAATGTTGGTATTGTAACAAATATTTTGAAATTGAGATTTTAGATAGGGGTACATAGGAAATTTTAAGAAAAAATGTTTTTCATCTTTCGCCCTCATAATGTCATAAAGATAACAAATCCTATCAACCCAAAATGGTTTAGGAATTGTCTAATATCTCATTGCCCTGTTTTATTATGAAGTTAGTGAGAGTTTATTCTCATTTTAACAATGTTGATTTTCTTATTTATGCTAGTTAAAATATAATTATAATTTTAATCTTTAAGATTAAAAATAAAACACAGAAAAATTAAAAAATATATATAAAAATTAAAATATTAAATTAGAATGAAATAATAAAACATAATTGATGAAAAACTTAAATCTAAGAAGGATTAATTGATAAAAAACTTAAGTTAGTGTATAACATAAATTATTTGTGATTTGTTTAGAGTACCAAAAGTTTCGAAAGGATTGATCATTCTATTGGAGGACCATCACTTTTCTCCTTTTAAAAGAAGAAAACCCTAAATTATTGTGCTGAGCCAAAAAGCAATTGTTTTCAATTAATTTACCTTTAGTGTGACAATTTCCCTTATCTTTAGAATTCTGGCCCCAACTCCTTCCCCTCCACGTGCACTCAACAAACTTTGTAGCTATCAAGATGCTTCCTATTGTACCATCAATTTTATTTCAGTACGCAAAATTGATTTTTCCTCTTATAGTGGATTGTAAAGTTGATCTCACCCCCAATGTGACCCATTGAAACTTTTTTCATCACATCATTTGAAACTTGAAACTCTTTCATCCACATAACTCAAAACACCTCTGACATATGAATTTTATTAGCGTTGATTTCACCCCAATGAAGAGCATATGTGACCCATTGAAACTTTTTTCATCACATCATTTTAAACTTGAAACTCTTTCATCCACATAACTCAAAACAACTCTGACATATGAATGTTATCATCGTTAGAGTACCTTAATAAAGGTGTAAATATAAAGACAAAGGAAGTATAAGAAAATAAAATTAAATAAATAACAAATATTCTACTTGAATGATAAAACAAATATTCTACTTGAATGATAACATTTTTTAACTTTAATTGGTATCATTTTTGGCCATCTTTGTCAAGTTAAAAATGACTAATCTCATTTAAATATAAATATAATAATTGCATCCCCATCTTATTTACCATGTGTCACATGAAACCATAATCCTATTGTATTTGGTTGGAATGAATGTACCGAAAATTATGCATTGGCTAGATGCAAAGATGGTTAATTTATGATAGGAGATTTCTCTTTCACATCTAATTCATACAAAGAAAACAAAACATATTTTAACGTTTTTTTCAAGGATGGATAATAAGTGTTCATGGACATGATGGCATAAGTGAGATTTTGAATTAACTTGGTAAATTTTACACTTCTGGGTGTGTTATCTTCCAATATTTTTAGCTTGTGTGTTTTAGTTTTTTTAATGACAAAGATAAATACTATATTTTTATGGAGATGTAATTGTTGTCTAACATGTTTATGGTGTTTTTATTGGTTTGATTTATATGGATATGTTGTCTAACATGTTAAACAAGGGGGTCTCATACACTAATTTGGTGTCTGGCTTGGTCGTGACCTTAAAAATAGATTATTATTATTGGTTTGATTTATTGTTTTATAAATTTTATACAATTCATATTTATCAAGAATATCGGTGCATTATTCATACCTTGGGTGTTAAGAGATGAATTGATTATGAAATGATACTTGCATGCATATTCCTCTAACCTTAAGGGTTGATGGATGTGAAAACATGTACATGCATTTTAGCTAAATCAATTATTTGAACTAGGGTAGTTTCCTCTAAGGAGATAGGAATTGTAATGATGTGATTAACATTGTTTGGTATGATAATTAGATAATCTATGTAGTCATGGTTTGTAGGTCCAAAAAAGACACAAACTATTACATCCACATCATTACAAGAATAAATAGTTCTTGTATGTCAACACATTCCACTTTCAAATAAGTGCATGTAACATCCCTACTATAATCCCCAGTTTAAGTAATGCTTATGTAGATATAATGTGTCTCTAGGGCTAAAGCGATGTAATATGCAAATTGTATTTCTATGTTTTAATAACAAAATGTGATGTAGCCRCTAAGGGGACATGGATAGAGATGGGAACTGAATTAATCCACAAGAGAGGGGAGGGTCTAAGAGAATGCCTAAGATAGGTTCAAGGGTGAATTACCCATGTATATTAATTCAAGCCAATTTTCTAAATTTKCTATTGGTATATGAACCTTCTAATTTATGATTGAGTGTTCCCAAAGCCAATCATTGAATACTTGTAAGAGAGTGGTTGTGAGAGGTCACATCCCATAGTTATTGGGAGCATGGGGGATGAGTACAATCATCTTGGGGAAGTGTGTGAGTCAAGAAAGGAAAGCCAAAGGGAGGAAATTCGTACGGGTTGGGACGACAGTTTTACACATGTAGTTTTAGTGCATGAGCAGCAAGGAGACAACAAGAAAGAGAGCTTGGAGCTGGAACAACCATTGAAGGATAATTCTAGAGCATGTTAGAGGGTTTTGGAGCATTTTAGAGCCACATATTGAAGAGACAGGTTTTCGGGCCTGAAGAGTGAACTCATGTGTGAGTTGCACTGATACAACAATTGTTTGTTGTGGTTTTGCTATTAGTTTTCCTATAGCGAGTTCCCTTGAGTTCCCAATAGAGATATTATTGGCTACATGTGCCAGAGAGACCATAATAAATGAATGGGACACCTGAGGGACTGAGATCAATGAAGGGGTACATTACTTGGGTTGAGAAGGTCAAAAGGAAGAGAGCTGGTAGAAAATCAGGATAGTTGTAGGAGAATATCAATGGGTTGTGGGCTTTCTGAGTTGTGAGTGGACAATGAGAGACCACCCTCTTATGTGGATTATTAGCCTAAGCTCGAGGGTGACTTATTGTTGATATTTGGAACAAAAACTCTATGGATGGGTTGAAATTCCATCCCGAGCAATTGGTTGCACAACTATTGTTAAAATCTATGTGTTTTATATGTTTATGTCTTGTATTTATGAGTTAAATTGCTATGCATGGACTCTGTGTATTTGGGATTGATTTATATGTTGTTGTGTTGAATTATTGAAGTGAATTCATGTTTTTTTACATGCTTTAGTTGCATCAAATAAATGGTAGCAGCCAATAGATAAATATGGTTGTAATTATAGCTTATAAGCTACATGAAATTAATTAGGTAGCATTTTTTTTTTTAATTTATGAGTATTCCACATAGTAATGCTCCTCATCTAGGTTGGGGAATGTTACATTATGGTATCAGAGAATTTGGTTCGAACATGGGGCTTGTATGGGACAAACAGGTACAAATTGAGTAATTTGTTGTTGCAGAATTTGGTATGTGCGAGTTTGGGGAAAACTGGATAAAATTAAAGTGAAATACTCAAATTTGTGAGTAAAATTTGAGTTTAAACGACTTAGGACTGTCTAAGAGAGGTTCAATGGAGTAGATTTCTAGATTTGTAGAGTTTAATTAAACTTGTAAGGTCGAATTTCATGTTTTAATGGTCATTGTAGTGTTTTACACAATTCAGTGAATCGATGGTTGAGATCGTATTTGATCTCAAGATCAATGCCCCAGATTCACTTTAATAAATTTAAAATTTTATAATTTTTCATCTGTTTCGAAGGTTGAAAAAATCAATGAACAAGATTCATTTTGGCAATAGGGAAAGTAAGGTAGATCGATGGCCCAGATTCACCTTAGTTTTTGCTCAAATTTTCTAAGTGTCAAAATTCTCCAACACAATTCGTTGATGGTCAATGGGTGGATCAACGAGTTTGGCAAAGAGTTATTTTGGCCAAAAGAAAATCTTTGATCATCGATGGTCGATAGATTTAGGGAAAAGTTTCCACACACCCAAATGAAATCTTTGATCGTCGATTGCCGGTGGTCAGGGATCGAAAGATTTTGGGTGAAAGTTTCACGTGCCCAAAGGAAGTCTTTGATTATCGATGACCAATGATCGAGCATTGATAGATTTAGTGTGAAGTTCAAATTTTTCCAAGAGAAAATTTTGATGGTGAATGAAAGAAAGAGGTGGGTGATGTGTCATGCAATGTCATCATCCACATGTCGTGCGATGTCAGCCCAGTTGACACCTAGGGATGACATGTCATGTCATGTCAATAGTTTCCACATCAACACAGAAGTGGTCGATGGTCGATGGTCAAGCGTTGACCAAATTAATGAGGAGTTCCATTCACCAATGGAAATCTCCAATGAATGATGGCCAATGGTCGAGTCAGTCGGTTTAGAGTTTTTTTTCAAATCGATTGTCAAGGGAATTGACTGACGGTCGGGTCGATAGTTTGAGAAAAGTGTCGATCATTTGATCATCAATGGAGTGTAGATCAATGACTCATATTCTGCATGATTTGAGGTCAATGTATCATATTTAAAAGGTTATTAAAATAGTAAAATAGTTAGTTTTATATGAAATTTTCAGATTTTTTCATATTTTTGAAGCTAATTAACTTGTTGGGTGATTTTGAGGCCTTAAACGATGTTTTTAGGCAAGAAAACCCACAAGAATAGAGTGTAACAAGGTACACTTTGTATTTATGGCTCAAATAAAATAACTCAGAGAGATCTATCCAATGAGCTATTTCGGGAATAAAGCAAAGCTCATATGAGAAAGTTATATCCAAAATAGTAACAGTAAAATTTTGGAACCAATTTACATTTAGAGGGAATAACTCCTTTCTCAACAGTCTGTTTGGGGAACAAGAGTAGTATTTGGAAAGATTATGAATAATAGAAGACATATATAGATCCATATTTAGTATTTTAGTATGTAAAAATGTGTAGGAAGAAAAATAAGTCACATGTAGCATACAGGGGTAAAAAAGGAAAAATAACCTAAACTTGTTTGGACCATAACTTTCAGCTCAGAGATCATATTTGAGAAAACGAAGGGTCATTGAAAAGGTCTTGAGGATTATAATACATATGTCAACATAGAAGTTTTAATTAGGTAAAATCATTTCTCAGAAAGTGATAAAATACATTTCTATAACAGTAAATGAGTGGAAATTGCAACTTGTAGATGTTGTAACGTTTTGATTAGGATCAAAAATAAAATTTGGTTCTTATATGAGGAATGGAGTTATGGATTATTCTCAAGGATATTAGATCCATTAGGAAGATATCATAGGTCTACATTTCATCATGGGAAATGTTGAGAAAGATTCCAATTGAAGAAGAGACAGGAAAGAACTTGTAACTATGAGAAGCATGCATAGGGAAGTGCAGAACTACAAGGATGATAATGAAAGGATTATGAAGGCTCAGGATGAGATACTTCATACTATAAATATGTTTCATAATCAAGTTAACAAGGACTCTAGAAACAAGAAAGAATCTAGTTCTAGACAAGTGACATCATCCATATCCCATAGAAAAATGGATGATCATGGGAATGATAGGAAGTCAAGAAGGATGAGCACACACCATCATTCTCCAAGGAAATATACTAGAATAACTCATGCAAGTTTAGGGATAGGAAAATTCTCAAGTGTGTCTCCTATTCTAAGGTAGAAAATAATACATGAGGCATACATCTTGCAAGGTGAACTCAAAAAAATAAATCCACCAAATTTCAATGGTGAGCACAGGAAAGGAGAAGAAGTCAAGGCCCTGCTATTGGAAATGAAGAAATATTTCCAGCTGTATGATTACCCCTCTTGAGTAGAAGCTATAATTTCCACTTACCACTTAAAAGGAAATAAAACCATGTGGTGGGATCAACTTAAACAATCCAATCATCTTGATGAGAAGAAGATATCATGAAGGAAGTTCAAAGGATATTTCCAAGAGAAATATTTTTCTAAGCATTATTATGAAAGAAAGATGAAAGATTTATTTGAACTCAAGTTGGGAACCATGACAATGGATGAATATGAGAAAAGGTTATTTGAGTTTTTGAAGTACGTTGACTTCATCAAGGATGAGAAATTCAAAATACAAAGGTTTCTAAGTGGGTTACTCTCCTTCTATAGTGACAATATATAGTATGATAAGCCAAAAAATTTGGAGGAATCCATAAGGATATCCAAGAATCTTTATGATCAGAGTAGACGATGAAGGAGCATCACTCCACATCATCACGCGCTAGCTAAGCGAGGCACATCAACACACACATTCGATGAAGGAAGACAGGCACAACCCTCATTTCAAATTTTGAATTTGAATATATTTAAATGCTTGTAAGGTTGTTAGAGCCATGAGGCCATGCATATATGCAGGCTTTAGATGTAGATAGCCTTAATGGTTGTAAGGATGGATCTAGCTCCGATTCTGGACTGAACAACCCATTCAATTTTAGAGTTAATGTAATTGAATAGGGTAGGTGACATGGAGGGAAGAGCTCAAAGAGCCCCTCATGTAAAACATTTAGAGCATCTTGTTTTGAGAATAGAGGGGAGAGCAGAGAGAAGGAGTCAAGACTCTGTCAAAGTCTAAGCTCAAGAACACCTTGTAAAGGAGGCATTTGATATTAATACAAACCAGAGCATTTTTTCCTGCATATTGTCTGTGTTGTGTGAATGTCTATGTGTGTTCTATTTATGCTGTGAATGTATGTTGTAGATGTGTGTTTATAGGGACAGATAGGTTCTGCTATCTGTAGAGTTCTTCGATTTTAGGTTGGAGTTCTTTGAGGCTTCATGCTAAGAGGGTGTGATAGAACACTGCGGGTTCTGATAGTCAATGCTTAGAGAGCACTTCCAATTCTATGGAATCTGGAAAAGGAAGTGCTAGGAGGGCACACCAATTGAAATCATTGACTCAGAGGAAGACCTCAAGGTTGTTGAATACCTTGGAGGCAAGATTGTGTAGAGGAAGACACAGTGGAAGATAGAATCGTTGTGGGATTCTGCAAGAACTCTGGCAGGTGGGCATTGAGTAGATGCATGGGTTGCATTGAGGAGGAACTCCATTGTGAGATCAAGAAGAAAATAGATTCACTGAGAGAACTCTGGGGAAACTCTGCTAGGAAGGCATTGAGTCAATGTGCAGATAGAACACAGAAGGAAATGACTCTTTTGAGTTATGGAATAGAAGAAGAGTCCAAGGAAGGATCTTCACAGGGTTGCTGAACACCCTATAGACTCAACAAGAGGTTTTCTTGAGCAAAGGAGTTCTAGGAGGGCATCAGATTCTCCATCTGAAAGAGAAGGAAAAAGGATTAATTCCTTAGAGGTTGAAGCTACAGGAAAAACTCAGAAGAGATAGCACCTTCATGCATGCAAAGACTCTGCAAGGAGCATAGAAGTCAAAGAATCCTTTGAGGATTCAAGGAGAGAAGAGCAGGAGGAGTAGTGCTTTCATGCATAGAGCCATAGTTGCAGAAGTTGCAGAGGCCAAAGAACTCTTTGGAGAGTTTAGAATCCCAAAAGATCAGGAGGGACAACGTCTTTGAGAACACAGGTGAGACCCAATGGTGTAGAGCTTGCAGAGGAAAAGCAAAGGTCAAAGCCTTTGGAATTTGGAAAATCTTCCAAAGATTGGGAAGAGAGCGTAAGCTCAAGGGGAGAGCACAATTGCCGTCGGATCAGGCCGAAGGGATGATGTAGACTATTGAAGTTTTCACATTCAAATAGCAGCAGCAGAGAGCACAGGAGAAGAGAAGATCTAGACCGTCGGATCTTGCTCAGACAACCGATAGCCATTGAATCTATCGAAAGAAGCATGAGGTTTAATCCTCACGTGTAGAGCAGAGAAATCCGAAAAGTCCCGACAGGGTAGAGGTATCAGGATTTCGGACTTTAGGAATTTGGAGGTTCAGAGGACGGAGGACCAGAGATTAAGACTCATGGGTCCAGAAGTCCTGAAGGTATTTGAGCCGTCCATCTAATAAGAACAGGTGTCTTGAGATCCTTTCATTTCAGGGATTTATACATTTGGAGGTGAAGGAGTGGAGGAGTCTTTTCAGCTTCGTGACTTGTGAAGTCCCGAAACGAACATGGCCATCCATCTGCAGAGGACACGTGTCGAAGATTAGGGAACTACCAGGTAATCAGACACTGGGAGTTTGGAAGACCAGAGAATAGTGTCGTTGGGGTCATGGAGTCCCGAAGACCTAAAAGCATTGGGACTGTCCATTTCAGAGGACACATGGTAGAGATATGAACACATTGGGGTTTCGGATACCAGAAAATTGAAGGATCAAGGTTTGGTCGTGGAGGATTCGCGAAATCGTGAATCCCGAAGTCCCAAAAAAGTGCACACAGTTGAGATTTCAGGGAAATCCCCGAAAGGGCATTTCAATATTTCAGCTACCGGAAGATGTAGGGGTGAGAGTTCAGAACTCTTGACCCATGAGATCTTGAAAGGATCTGAGCCATTGGATTAGGGATTCTCACAGCCGTTGATATTTCTCAGGAGAAGGAGGACTTGAGTTTCGAGATTTTGGTACTTTGGTATTTTAGATACCGAGATTATGAGAGGCCAAGGATCTTGGCAGCAGGATTCATGGAGTCTCTAAATGCGAATTCCCGAAAGTGGTTGTGAGTAAGAGTAGCATCAGGTCAGATTTCGACATATTGGGTATCAGGATTTCAGAAAATCCAGAGGACAAGGAATCCGAGCACTTCGGCAATTGAAACTCCGAAATTGTGAAATGCGAAGAGCCAGGGAAAAGTAACCCTTGGAGGAGAAAGTCGTGGAGTGACATTTCAAAATATTAGCATTTGACATTTTGGGGATCCTGAAGACTAAGAGTCGGGGCTCATGGAGTTGAAAGTTCCGAAGAAGACTTCGGTCGTATGAAGAGTGGTCACATGGACCAAAGATATGGCCCAGGGGGCTAATCGTTGTTGAGCGCCATTTCAACATTTTGGAATTTTAGAGATCGGGGAATCGAGAAGGCAAAGGTTCTCTACATCAGGGCTCAGGAAGTCCTGAAACCTGAAATTACTTTTCGGGAAAAGACCAAAGGTCATATTTGGTGACCGTGGGAAGGAAAAAATCGCACCTGATGCATGTTTGTGCGGGTGGGGTTTTCAAGGAAGGACATTTGGATCAGGTTTGTGAGGTCTCAAAGAAGGCCGAGAGAACCATTTATTTCACTATGGATCCGGTAGAAAATCGATCCTATAGCGGATTTTGACCCGAGGGTTGGGGACTGCATCATTTTTAGTATCAAAGTCGTTTTTCTGTTTGTATACTGCAAATGGAAGGAGGTAGAGTAGAGAAGCGAAAGAGAATACTCCGGTACACATCAGCTTGGTATCAGAGTCAGCTTGCAGAGACAAGAAAAGGAAGACAGAGTGTTGAAGATGCTCTGTGGTGATTGTTGCAGGTAGGCAACAGTCAAAGGAACCAGTCAGGAGGACTATAAATGAAGGTTGGAAGCACCCAGGGTTGTTGAGTGATAGAAACAGATCTGTCAGGAGGACAGATAGACAACGGGCATAATTACTACTGAAGGTCATGCACACGGTGGAAAGAAGAACCACCAGTAGTAGGATAACGCTTCAAGGGATAAAGAACTTTCCGAAATCAGGGCAAGGATGGATGAGCTTTCATTGTGGGTGCAACAAGATACAAAGTCGAGATGGGTGTATGAATGGCCCATGAAGATGAAGGTAAAATGGCCAGTTAGGGAATTGGTGGCCAGAAGGCAATAGAGGCTGTTAAAGGGATGGTTGAGGCATGCTGAAAACCTCAACAAACCATAGGAGATGGTTCAGGTGTGTGAACCAGAGGCTGGGAGAAATCTCAGTGATGCTGAGGATGACATGAGATCAGCTGAAGATCTCAAGGACTGCCAAGAGGGCAGAATAGAATTTTCCAATTGCCAAGAGGGAAATGAGATGAGATCACTGTGGGATCTCATAGATTGTCTAGAGGACATCCAAGGAATTTCATATTGCCAAGAGCAGATACATATGACAGAGAAAGAAGATCAGAAGAGCATTCTGATCATTGGAGGGATTGAGATATTCCTGCCATTGAGCCCATTTGAGGAAATATTTTGTGTTGCAGATGCAACAACAAGGAAAATACAGCCAGCTGTGACTATTGGAGAAATGGAGCAGATATCAAAGGCTGCCCAAGCAGAAGAAGGAGATGAGCATTCCGAGGAATGGCTCAATATTTTCATCCAGGAAGCTGAAAAGACTGCAGCATTGAAGCTTGCAGAAGTAGAAGAAAAAAAGGAAGAAAATAGCATGAGCTTTGTTGATCTGTGGGAGCAGATTGAAACCCTGGAGAGAAGGGTAGAGGTGCAGAGCATGCACATCCAAAAGATGAGGTTGGAAATTGATGGAGGAGATTTCCAGGATGAGGAGCAACTGGAAGAAGCTAGAGACATACCAGTGAGAGAGATGGCAGTGGAAACACTATCAGATGAATAAGCTAAGCAACAACTCAGTGATATAATTGCAAAGCTGAACTTTGCAGCAGAGTGGACACTTAGTGCCATAGAGGATGAAGAGGATAGCATGGGAGATCATGGTGATCTGCCCATTTGTAGAAAGAAAATGCAGCTGAGGAAACTACATGGACAGAGCTAGCCATTGCAACAGTTGGTTGAAGTGGTAGAAGACATTAGAAGGATGATGTTGATATCAACATAGACTGCCATCAAGGAAAGACTGGGTAGAAAAGTAGCAGCAACAATGAAAGCAACAACAACACATAAATGGAGCAGATGAAAAGCTCCAAAGAATTGTTTGGGATCCAGGAGGATTTCAACAGCCGAGATGGGAAGCTCATGAGTAGGAGCTCATGATTTTTGTAGCAGAGGAGTATGATGCAGAAGCATCACTCCATGTCATCACATGCCAGCCAAGCGAGGCACATCAACGCACACATTCGATGAAGGAAGAGAGGCACAACCCTCATTTCAAATTTTGAATTTGAATATATTTAAATGCTTGTAAGGCTATTAGAGCCAAGAGGCCATGCATATATGCATGCTTTAGATGTAGATAGCCTTAATGGTTGTAAGGATGGATCTATCTCTGATTATGGACTAGACAACCCATTCAATTTTAGAGTTAATGTAATTGAATAGGGTAGATGAGATGGAGGGAAGAGCTCAAAGAGCCCCTCATGTAAAAAATTTAGAGCATCTTGTTTTGAGAATAGAGGGGAGAGCAGAGAGAAGGATTCAAGACTCTGTCAAAGTTTGAGCTCAGGAACACCTTGTAAACGAGGCATTTAATATTAATACAAACCAGAGAAGCTTTTCCTGCATATTGTCTGTGTTGTGTGAATGTCTATGTGTGTTCTATTTATGTTGTAAATGTATGTTGTAGATGTGCGTTTACAGGGATAGATAGGTTTTGTTGTCTGTAGAGTTCTTCGATTTCAGGTTGGATTTCTTTGAGGCATCATGCTAAGAGGGCGTGATAGAACACTGGGGGTTCTGGTAGTCAGTGCTTAGAGAGCACTTCCAATTTTGTAGAATCTGGACAAGGAAGTTTTGGGAGGGCACACCAAATGAAATCATTGACTCAAAGGAAGACCTGAAGGTTGTTGAATACCTTAGAGGCAATACTGTGTAGAGGAAGACACAGTGGAAGATAGAATCGTTGAGGGATTCTACAAGAACTCTGGCAGGTGGGCATTGAGTAGATGCATGGGTTGCATTGAGGAGGAACTCCATTGTGAGTTCAAGAAGAAAACAGAGTCAATGAGAGAACTCTGGGGAAACTATGCCAAGAGGGCATCGAGTCAGTGTGTAGATAGAACACAGAAGGAAAGAACTCTTTTGAGTTCTAGAATAGAAGAAGAGTCCAAGGAAGGATCTTCACAGTTTTTCTAAACACCCTGCAAACTCAGCAAGAGGTTTGCTTGAGCAAAGGAGTGCCAGGAGGGCATCAGATTCTCCATCTGAAAGAGAAGGAAAAAGGATTATTTCCTTAGAGGTTGAAGCTACAAGAAAAGTTTAGAAGAGATAGCACCTTCATGCGTGCAAAGACTCTGCAAGGAGCACAGAAGTCGAAGAATCCTTTGAGGACTCAAGGAGAGAAGATCAGGAGGAGTAGTGCTTTCATGCACAGAGCCATAGCTACATAAGTTGCAGAGGCCAAAGAACTCTTTGGAGAGTTTAGAATCCCAAAAGCTCAATAGGGACAATGTCTTTGAGAATGCAGGCGAGAACCAATGGTGTAGAGCTCACAGAGGAAAAGCAAAGGTTGAAGCCTTTGGAATTTGGAAAATCTTCCANAGAAGTCGAAGAATCCTTTGAGGACTCAAGGAGAGAAGATCAGGAGGAGTAGTGCTTTCATGCACAGAGCCATAGCTACATAAGTTGCAGAGGCCAAAGAACTCTTTGGAGAGTTTAGAATCCCAAAAGCTCAAGAGGGACAATGTCTTTGAGAATGCAGGCGAGAACCAATGGTGTAGAGCTCACAGAGGAAAAGCAAAGGTTGAAGCCTTTGGAATTTGGAAAATCTTCCAAATATTGGGAAGAAAGTGAAAGCTCAAGGGGAGAGCACAATTTTCGTCAGATCAGGCCGAAGGGAAGATCTGGACCATTGAAGTTTTCATGTTCAAATAGTAGCAGGAGAGCGCACAGGAGAAGAGAAGATCTAGACCGTCGGATCTTGCTTAGACAGTTGATAACCGTCAGATCTATCGAAAGAAGAACAAGGTTTAATCCTTTGATGCAGAGAAGAGAAATCCGAAAAGTCCCGACAGGGTAGAGGTATTGGGATTTCAAACTTCGGGAATTTGGAGGTTCAGAGGACGGAGGACCAGATATTAGGACTCACGGGTCTTGAAGTTCCGAAGGTATATGAGTCATCCATCTAAGAAGGACAGGTGTCGCGAGATCCTTTCATTTCAGGGATTCAAACATTTGGAGGTGAAGGAGCAGAGGATTCTTTTCGGCTTCGCGACTTTTGAAGTCACGAAATGATTAGGGCCATCCATCTATGGAGGACACATGGCAAAGATCGGGGAACTACCGGGTAATCGGACACCATAAGTTCGGAAGACCAGAGAATAGTGTCGTTGGGGTCAAGGAGTCCCGAAGACCAAAAAGCATCGGGACCATCCATTTCAGAGGACACGTCACAGAGATCCGAACACATCGAGGTTTCAGATACTGGGAAGTTGAAGGATCAAGGTTTGGTCATGGAGGATTCGCAAAATCGTGAATCCCGAAGTCCCGAAAAAGTGCACACAGTTGAGATTTCGAGGAAATCCCCGAAAGGGAATTTCGGTATTTCGACTACCAAAAGATGCAGGGGTGAGAGTTCGGAACTCTTGACCCATGAGATCCTGAAAGGATCTGAGCCATTGGATCAGGGATGCTCATAGCTATTGATCTTGCTCAAGAGAAGGAGGACAAGATTTTCAGAATTTCGGTACTTCGGTATTTCAGATACCGGGAGTACAAGAGGCCAAGGATCTTGGTAGCAGGATTCACGGAGTCACGAAATGAGAATTCCCGAAAGTGGTTGCAAGTAAGAGTAGTGTCGGGTTAGATTTCAACATACTGAGTATCAAGATTTCGAAAAATCCTGAGGACAAGGAATCTGAGCACTTCAGAAATTGAAACTACGAAATCGTGAAATACGAAGAGCCGAGGAAAAGTAACCCTTGGAAGAGAAAGCTGGGGAGAGGCATTTTGAAATACTAGGATTCATTATTTCAGGGATCCCAAAGACTAAGAGTCAGGGCTCATGGAGTCAAAAGTTCTAAAGAAGACTGCAGTCATAAGAAGAGTGGTCACATGGGCCAAAGATATGGCCCAGGGGGCTAATCACTATTGAGTGCCATTTCGACATTTCAGAATTTTAGAGATTGGGGAATCGAGGAGGCAGAGGTTCTTGAAATCAGGGCTCAAGAAGTCCCGAAACCCAAAATTACTTTTTGGGAAAAGACCGAAGGTCATATTCGGTGACCGTGGGAAGGAAAAACTCGCACCTAATGCATGTTTGTGAGGGTGGGGTTTTCAAGGAAGGACCTATGGATTGGGTTCTTGAGGTCTCAAAGAAGGCCAAGAGAAACATTTCTTTCATTGCGGATCCAGTAGAAAATTGATCCTATAGAAGATTCTGACCCGAGGGTCGGGGACTGCATCAACAGAGGAAGGCTAGTTTTCCAAAAATCTTGAAATTATAAGATGAAGGAAAAAGTATCAAAGGAAGAAAGGTTTTAATCCACCCTTTTTCAAAAACAATTCCCAAGTGAATCAAGAAGGTAAGTCAACCCAAAATGTGCAAAATAATGTATATTCATTTGGGAAAAGGCCAAGACAACAACCCGTGCAATGTTGAGAATGTGAGGGAAATCACTTATATAGGGATTTCCCTCACAAAGGAGAAAGAATGAGGACTGTTGACAACATTCAGGAGAATGAGATATTTGAAGACATGGGAGGGAACATGCCAAGGATTTATGCATCCTTGGAAAACAAGCAAGTTGAATATCAATCTCCCATGATCAAAGTGGAAGGTAAGATTCATAAAAAACCCATAGCAATTTTAATTGATTCTAAAGCTATCTATAGTTACATAAAATCTAACATTGTTGAAAGATTTAACTAGCAAACAAGTAATCATAAGGAATCTTGGTTAGTTCAATTATCCACAGGGGATAAGAGAAAGATCAATGTGGAAGGTAAGATTCATAAACAACTCATAGCAATTTTAATTGATTCTAAAGATATCTATAGTTACATAAAATCTAACATTGTTGAAATATTTAACTAGAAAACAAGTAATCATAAGAAATCTTGGTTAGTTCAATTATCCACAGAGGCTAAGAGAAAGATCAATGTGTTAGTTAAATATTTTCAAATAGACATGAATGTACTCAACATAAAGGTAGATGTGAACATCATACCATTGGGTTCATATGACTATCTAATTAGCATGGATTGGTTGGAAAAACATCATGTTTTCCTAGAAAATTACAACACGACAATTACATGTCTTGATGAAGAAGGGGAAAAAGGAAAGGTTCAAGGCATTCTAAGAGTGGTAGTTTTTAGAGATATTTCAACTATGTAGTTGAAAAAGAGTTTTAGGAAGAGATGTAATATTTTTGCATCCCATATGGAAGAGTTGGTGAATGATAAAGTGGAAAGCATTGAATACCATCTGGTCTTAATGGATTTTGAAAATGTATTTCGGGAAATCCTAGGATTATCACCAAAGAGAGGCATTGATTTATCTATTTATTTGGTGCCAGGAGATGCCCCAATGTCCAAGACATCATACAGAATGGGCATACTAGAATTGAAAGAGTTGCATATGCAACTTGAAGAATTATTAAATAAGTGGTATATATGCCAAATTTTGTCACCTCAGGGAGACACAGTGTTGTTCGTAAAGAAGAAAGATGGAACCTTAAGGATGTGTATTGATTTCAGATAACTAAATAAGGTCAGAATAAAGAAAAAATATATTTTCCAAGAATTGATGATTTGTTTGATCAACTAATGTAAATGTGTTGAACCTGCACATAATATATCTAGCTAGAAAATACCACGCACATTTGTAGAGAGAAATTGAGAAAGAAGAAGAAAGAGAGAAAGAATGGAAGAATTCTCATTAACCATATTTCACACTCAAAGAGTGAATAATTTACAATAGATATAGGATGCATGAGTAACTAATGTGCCATAGTGGTGGTGTAGAGTAATATGGACACACACCAACAGTTACAGAAGTGAACTGCCACCTAGTCTAGTCTCTCAGGCAGTTACAAGAGTGAACTGCCACCTAGTTGAGTTAACTAGTCAACTAGTCTTCAGTTAACTAACTGAAAAGAGAGTAGTGAGGAGTTAACTCAGGAAATCAAGGGTAATGCACTAGTCTGGTGATAATCCCAAGGTAAGCGTTCATTAGCATGGTGATGATCCCATTGTTGCATGATGACAAAACCAATGCAACATCTAAACTCAACTCAACTAGTCAAACTGAAGTGTCAACTGAAAGAGAATATTCTCCAGGTGGAATATTCTCCCCTAAAAGATAGGAGACTGGATAATGACTAATTATGACTAATAAACAAGAAAAAACCTTAGGAAAAATAAATTCTAGGTGTGTGTAAAGTAACTCCAACAACCCCCCTGAACATCACTATGGTGAAAATAAAGAATGGGTCCCGACAATGAGGCCATGTTAGGTACCCAAATACAAAAGATACACTGAAATAAATGATGAAAGAGGGAAAACCTCATGGGAAAATCCCCCCCTCAAATTACAATGTAAAAAAAATAAAAAAAAATGAGAAGGAACAAAAGCAGTTGCTAAGCAACCTTGTCCTTCACTCCAAGAAGACCTCGCAACTGTGCAAGTTTGTGCTCGTTGAAGATTTTGTTGAAGATGTAGATGTCTTCACAGATTTGATGAAGTATATGCACCATTCAGATGTCCACACATATCCACTTTATCTTGTAATGAAAAATATCCAAATAAAGTTTGGATGAAATTTTGAAAACCGTGCAGCTGTTTCCAGAAAAATGCTGAAATTTTGTTGATTTTAAAATGATCATAACTTTACTTCCCGGACTCCATTTCAGACGATTGTTTTTTTGAAATTGGATATTTTCCCGAGAGGAATTCAAATATCCATTTTTTTTCTGCAAATTGTGATAAGAAAATATCATAATTGAGTCTGATGTGCGCAGCTCCCTTTTTGTCTCCTAAGATGCATGCATTGTGCATGGAAAAGTGTCTACAGGTGACTCGTGAGATGCATGCCATATATCTTCCACATGAATTTCAGAAAACAAATCTTAAATGGAGTAGACATCATCTTCAATTAATGGAATACAAATTTGTGCAAATACTTTTGCAGAAGACTCTTCATAATAAGAGGCTTGATCTTCTGATGGCTTCTCTTTTGGCTCTATCTGTTCAACCTCCTGCATGAAATATTCACAATCTTCTTTATTCCCGAATATAACCTCTAATATGGTCCACAATTCATTTGGATTTGATTCTTGTGAGTCATCATATAATTGGTGGAGAATTTTTGGAGAGATAGACAAGAAGATAAATCCTATGGCCATATCTTGTCTATTGAGAAAGTCATTTTTCTCATCAGCAGAATCGGGCTCTACTTATGTTGCCATGGTTATTTGTTATAAGCCTCCACTTATGAGAAGAATTAGAATCTTTGGCTTCCACTCCAAATAGTTATGAGGCGTGATAAGTATTAACGATGAGTAAAACATAAATTCCATTTTTTCTATGTTCTTCAATCTTCAATACTTGCAAAAATAATTTGGTGTAGCTTTTTATTACTAGTCCATCGGCTTTGATACCATGTAAATGTGTTGAACCTACACAAAATAGATCTAGCTATAAAATACCACACACATTTGTAGAGAGAAATTGAGAAAGAAGAAGCAAGAGAAAAAGAATGGAAGAATTCTCATTAACCGTATTCCACACTCAAAGAGTGAATAATTTAAAATAGATATAGGATACATGAGCAACTAATGCACCATAGTGGTGGTATAGAGTGATATGGACACACACCAATAGTTACGGGAGTGAACTGTCACCTAGTCTAGTCTCTCAGACAATTACAAGAGTGAACTGCCACCTAGTTGATTTAACTAGTCAACTAGTCTTCAGTTAATTGACTGAACAGAGAGTAGTGAGGAGTTAACTCAGTAAATCAAGGGTAATACGCCAGTTTGGTGATGATCCCAAGGCAAGTGTTCATTAGCATGGTGATGATCCCAATGTTTCATGGTGACAAAACCAATGCAACATCTAAACTCAACTCAACTAGTCAAACTAAAGTGTCAACTGAAAGAGAATATTCTCCAGGTGGAATATTCTCCCCTAAAATATAGGAGACTGGATAATAACTAATTATGACTAATAAATAAGAAAAAATCTTAGGAAAAATAAATCCTAGGTGTGTGTGAAGTAACTCCAACAACTGAAAGGTGCAAGAACATTTTACAATATTTACTTGAGATTAGGCTATCATCAAGTGAGGATAAAGGAAGAAGAAATCAATAAGAGAACATTCAGAACAAGATATGGGTATTATGAATTCATGGTAGTTCCTTTTGGACTATCAAATTCCCTACTTTCTTTCATGTGCTTGATTAATAGAGTGTTCACGAATACTTGGATAGGTTTGTAATTGTGTTCCTAGATTATATACTCATATACTCTAAGTAAGAAGAGGAACATGAGAAATATTTGAGAATGGTGTTGCAAGTTTTAAGAGAGCATAAATTGTATACTAATATAAGTAAGTGAATCTTTTATCAAAAGAAGATCCACTACTTGGGACATATAATTTTATCAAAAGGGATAGTAATGGATCCTGAGAAGATAAAGTGTATTAGATGATGCCCAACACCAAAGAATGTGACAGAGTTCATATCATTCATGGGTTATTACCGAAGATTCATAAAATGATTTTCAAAGATTTTAAGTCTAATCACTTCTTTACAAAAGAAGGGAGTGAAATTTGAATGGATTTCCAAGTGTGAAGAAAGCTTTCAGCAATTGAAAGACATTTTAACAAGTGTGTCAATATTGAAGATTGCAGATTCGGATGAAGATTTTTTTGTGTGCACTGATGCATGCAAGGAAGGGCTTGGTAGATTTCTTAGTAAAAAACATCATGTGGTATGCTATGAGTCTAAAAACTTAAAGGATAATGGGAGGAATTATGGTACCCATGATATAGAATTAGTAGCAATTGTACATGCACTTAAAATTTGGAGACATTTCCTTATGGGGAATAAATTTGAGCTAAGGACATAACACTATGGTCTGAAATATTTGTTTGGACAACCAACATTAAATTCCATACAAACTAGATGGCTTGAATTCATGAGTATGACTTTGAGATTAAGAACATGAAATGAAAGGAAAATCAAGTGGTTGATGGACTCAACAAGAGAGCTCATAAAGTGCATATTGTATCCATCACCATGTAGAAGATTGATCTAAAAGATAAAATTATTGCAGCAACACATTTGGATTAACAGTGTTTGAACATAAAAGAAAAATTATAGAAAAGAAATTTTCAGCATAAATTTAATTATTATGAGTTGAAATAAGATGGAATTCTCATGTACAAAGGAAAATTATATGTGTCAAATTCCAGTGAGATGAAAAATGTAGTATTGAAGGAAATGCACAATGTACCATATGTTAGGCAACCAAGATATAAAAAKACAATTGTAGTTGTAAGAAGTCAATATTTTTGGATAGGAATGAAAAAAGAAGTGGCTAATTACATAGCCATATGTCTAGAGTTCCAAAAAGTGAATATTGAGCATAAACATCCAATGGGGATGCTACAACCATTGCCCATTCCAAAATGGAAGTGGGAAGTTGTTACAATGGATTTTATTACAAAGTTGCTCAGAATAGTGAAGTAGCATGATTCCATCATGGTGGTGATGGATAAATTGACTAAGGAAGTTCATTTTATTCAAGTGAAGACAACACACAAGGAAACAAATATTGCAAAATGTTACTTGAAATAAGTTACTAGGCTACAGTGCCTAAGGCAATAATTTCAAATAGAGATCCAAAGTTTACTTCCAATTTTTGGAAAGGTTTGTTCAAAGGTTTTGGGACAAATATAAATCTCAGTACAATGTATCAACCAGTTTCAAATGAGAAAATAGAGAGGACTAACAAAATAATTGAATACATGCTCAGAATGCATGTGATGGATCAACCATCAAAGTTGGAGGATTATATCCACTTAGTGGAATTTGCTTACAATAATGGATATCAGACCTCATTAAAAATGAGTTGTTTGAAGCATTGTATGGAAKAAAGTGTAAAAATCCAATGATTTGGGATAATCCAATAGACAAAGGGGTTGTTGGGCCAAATTTGTTGAAAGAAATGCAAGAGAAAATGAAAAAGATCAATTARAATTTAAAGGCTTCAAAGGATAGGAAAAAATGTTATGTAGACAACAATAGAGTGTTTAGAGATTTTAAAGTGGGAGAATRTGTGTTCTTAAAAGTGAAGGAGAAAATAAGTTCTCTAATATTAGGAAGTTTCCCGAAATTGATAGCAAGATATTTTGGGCCTTTTGAAATATTAGAAAAGATATGCCTAGTTGCATACATGCTAACATTAYCTGTTGTTGGATAGGCATTTTGGTTAAGTTTTTGGATATGTGCTAGAATAAGTAAAATAATAAAAGGAAGTTAGAAKATATACCAGAGCACATGACAAGAGTGGAATTTAAGGAGTCAAATCATGTGGCAGGAGGAAGTGCGATGGAGCATCACACAAAAGGAGAAAAGCAATTATAAACTTTTGGGATTTTGGGGCATTCCATCTACATTGTAATGGGATTAGCCCCATTTTGATGTATAAATATGTAAAGGGTCAGGGTATATAGGGGGTTCAACAGATGAGAATTTCTTAGTGCTTTTTGGGTAAGTTGAGTCGAGCATTGGAATAATTTTTCAAGTATGATTTAGGAGTGAGGCTTGCACTACAACAGAACGACTAGGTAGGTTTGGGTAATGTTACTATTGCATAGTTTGTATCATAGTGCATAGATATGAGTATATTATCAATGAATAATATATGAATCTGATCGTTGTGGACGTATCCCAAGTTGGGTGAACCATGTTAAACTCTTGTGTCATGATGTGCATGTTATGATGTTTACTATCACTATGAAATATTGATGAATCGTTAAGTATGGTGAATGTGCTAGTCATATATGTTTTTATAATGTCTCACATTAAAGTAATTGGTAAATGAATGAATGTAAACTAAAGTAATGTCACACACAAAGTATGTCGCATGATAAGTAAGTATTAACTAATGGAAACTGCACACGTGAGTAGATGGTTAGTAATAACATGTTCAATGCCTCACTTCCCCTCATCACCGTAGAAAATTGGTTCCTACAATCCCTCTAGATGCCTCGGGTGAGACCTAAATTACTTCTAGGTGATGACGAAAGGAGCAATGTCTAATGGTTTTGTTGGTGTATTGATTATTAACCCTAGGTCTTCCCACTGCATGCCAACAAATGGTTCCATTGTCGAGACCAGATTTGTAATTGAGGGGAATGTTTTGGAGGATGAATGAGGAAGAGATCACTAAATGGCTAGAGAGGAAGCAACCATAATTTTCCATAGAATATGAAAGGAAACCAAGGCTCAATGACGAACAATGGTTGCAAAGGTATGTGTTCACAAATCTTCATGAAATCTTCTTTGGTGAATTTCCGATAATTTTGACTGAATGGTTAGAAAGGATGGTTAAGAACGTTGGGAGATATAGAGATGAAGCTTAGATAAACTGGACCGCTGAATTGATCAGACAGTTAAATAAAATAAGTAATAAATTTTCCCACACAATTGATTTTTGGTTGAATAGTGTACCGAGAGATTACATTACAAAGTTTGTGATAGATTGTAACCAGTCTTATATCATTGCAAAGAGGGAATTTTTCAAGGGTCCATGCGAAATATATTTGAGTGCACTGTATACTTGGATTAAGATGTTATTATGTGACAATAATTTCATGAATAGGGAATCTGACTACTAGGTTCCTTCACTCACATATGGGGACTAGGGGATGACTAGAGGATCATCTGAGAGTGGAAGGAGATAAAGAGGATAAATGAGAAATATGTACTAAGAATTTTTGGACACACCGACTACACTAATAGTGGGGGGGTGAACAGTGTAGGGCTTTTTTTACAAAACTTCCCCTTCACAAAACTCCTTAGTTAATAATCACCATTAACTCATTATTTATTGCAGTCATTTATAGCCAGTTAAATGTGAACATATATCAGCAACATATCATCAATAAATCATCACCACAAGGAACACAAAGAACACAAGATGTATGTACAATTTTTCCTTTTATTACAAACTACAATCCTTGGGTTATCAACAACAACTGAATAGAGTACAACTCTGCAAGAGCACCAACTCTATAATGAAAGACTCATCTTACACCCTCAGCACCAACTAAGACGAGGCAACAATCCTCAACAAATATCAATCTGTCAATAGGTACGCGACCTGTTGGTAGTGCAGCACATGTATGTACACTCCCTACCAGTAGTACAACTCATGTATGTACGCGACCAATCTGTACTACAACCTGCATATCACTTCTAAGCAACTAGGGTTTTCTTTTCATCACACACTCATATCTTCTGCAACCTTCAATCACATTCTCTTCTGTCTCTCACTATCCAATTTGATCCATAACCAATCATAACCCATCCAAGCTCTCCACAAGCTTACTCATACTCCTCAATCATAAAATATGGATGCTACTCAATCATGTATAAGCAATAAACATATTGTGGAAATCATATCAGTACTGAATCATAAGAGTGTTGCTCACTCTACAAATCACATCACAACAACCATACCAAGAATGCCTTAATCATTCACTACACAACAAGTAAGAGTATCCATCAAGACAACAATGTAACCATACCAGTGTTTCTATGGCATATCTAAGCCCATATAATCTAGATATGGAACCTGCTTCAGTATTCAAGAGCCTGGAACCAGATCACACACAAGTCTACATGACTTCATCCATTGTACGCGCCCCGTCCTCATTCAACTTGCATATGTACGTGCCCTGGCCCACTACAACCCATGTATACCTCAGAAACTAGGGTTTCTGAACTTTCGAGACTTTTTCTATCATGATATCAGACTTATCGAAACTTTGATGCATCCATGAGATCCTCCAGATCTCCTCTCTCTTGGAATAGATCTTCAATGCATGCTCAAGAGATGCACAAGATATTGGATCATGTTTTCATTGATGCCAATGGTTTGATTGCTTGATGTCATTGATTGATGCCAAGTGATTGATTGATGCCAAAGAATTGATTGATTGATGATTGATGTAATGTAATATGTATTTCCCTTGATGATAATACATAGATGAAGATGGATCAATGAGTTGTCATTGATATGATGAAGATGGATCAATGAGTTGTCATTGACACATGATGGATATGGATTGATGTGGTTTCATTGGTATATGATGCATTGTTGTAAAAATGTATAGATGACTCATTGTTGTCTTATCATGATTGATAAGGTGCAAAAATGGATGAACTCCAAAGTGGTCCCCTTATGGTGAAATCCCACATGGGAAGATTCTTTACAGATTGAGTTATCCTAGAAGAATGGTTGGAGGACACATGCTCTCATTATTTTCTTATCATGATTGATAAGGTGCACAAATGGATTAACTCTAAAGTGGTCCCCTTATGGTGAAATCTCTCATGGGAAGACGCTTTGCAGATTGAGTTATCTTAAAAGAATGGATGGAGGACCCATGCTTGTATGTGGAATAATGAGATGAAGATCAAGAAAATTGTTGGTGAAACTATCCTATATGGATAGTTCTTGTCATTCTATTTCTGGTGGTATGTGGAATGTCAAATAACTCCTCACGGTTTGAGAGTTATGACCTTACGAAGTTGAAGGACCCCCATATGAAGGCTTGAAGCCCACAAGGTCAAAGAAGTCAAAGTGACCTTAAAAGAAGAAATCATTATTTAAATGATAAAGTAAAGTGACCAAGTCATGAAGATTATTTAAATGATTAAGTGAGGTGACAAAATCAAGAAGGAATATTTAAATGATAAAGTAATGGAGAACTTTCTAATTATGGAAAGTGGTTAACCCTAAAATGAGGAAAATAAGTTAAGTGACGTAGAAATAGGTTAAGTGACCTAGAAATGGGTTAAGTGACCTAAAAGAAGAAATCATTATTTAAATGATAAATTAAAGTGGCAAAGTCAAGCTAGATTATTTAAATAATAAAGAGAAGTGACAAAATGAAGAAATGATAAAGTAAGGTGACAAAATCAAGAAGGAATATTTAAATGATAAAGTATTGGAGAACTTTCCATTTATGGAAAGTGGTTAACTCTAAAATAAGGAAAATAGGTTAAGTGACCTAGAAATGGGTTAAGTGACCTAAAAATGGGTTAAGTGACCTAGAGGATGAAAGTATAAATAAGATAGCAATGGTCTCTTGTAGATCATCCTTTTTGTGGATCAATGGAGAGCTTCTTGTGAGGAGATCTTTTGGAGTATTCATGGAGAGCTTCTTGTAAGAGCTTCTTGAGCATTTTTGTGTGGAACACTTGAGAATATTGAATATATATAGGCGACTGAGGTAACCAAAGGATATCTAAGCTAAATTTCAGAAGGAAGGTGAAGAAAAGAGGGCCGAAATTCAAGGGAGGATAAATTATTTTCATGATGCTTTCTAAGGTATGTTATTTACAGGTCATCTCACCATTTTCACAATAAATTTTTTTCTATAATGATTCAGACTGTGAGATTGATATTCCATTGAGGAAACATATCCAAGTACTTGTGGTAAAATATTACACTTGTGGGTTGTTGTATTTTTGGAGATACACTCTGTGGAAAATAGGGTTTGGGGCTAGTCCTGAAACTAGTCTAAAATAGGTGTTTCGGGAAAAACGTCATAACTTCTTCATAAAAAATGCAAATTTAGTGTTTTTTTTTTTGGTTATATTATAGTATTTATTATGCTGTGTAATGGTTTCATATCAATTCAACAAATATTCCATGTCAGACACGCTCTATAATGTCACTCTCTAGAATAAGTCAGAATTCAACAAGGTGTGCCATTTTTTCTATAACTCCTTTTCTGAGAGGTTCCAAGTAGTGACACCCGGAGGAATTGCATAAAACAAACTAAAGAAAATTGTGTATCAGTTTCAGATATTTATTCATTACATGTACAGAGTTACAATTATTTCAAGTTAGGGTTGTTGACTAATCCAAAACTAGTCATGGTTGAGACAAACAGTTGATGAGTTGGCACATACATGAGGTGTATAGTTGATGATGTTGGTACATATTGATGAATAATTGTTTATGAGTAGTTGACACATGATTTTTATATACTTGGCACATGGTTGGATGCACTTGTTTATGGTACAAGTTGATTATAGGTTGTTTGGCATAGGTTGGTGCATGGTTGATGCACTTGTTTATGGTACAGATTGATATTTGTTGAGGATTTTTGCCACATCTCAGTTGATGCTGAGGATGTAAGCTAAGTCTTGCATTATAGAGCTGGTTCTCTTGTAGAATTTTACTCTATTCAATTGTTGTTGAAAAACCCCAAGGATTGTAGTCTGTAATAAAAAGAAAATTGTACATACATCTTGTGTTTTTTGTAGTGATGACTTGTTGATGATATATTGCTGATATATGTTCAAATATAACTAGTTATAAATGACAAAAATGGGTAATTAGTAAATGTTGAATGCTAACTAATGAGTTTTGTGTAAGAAGGAAGTTTTGGGAAAAAGATCCCCACACTCATTCACCCCCCCTCTAAGTGTGGTAGGTGTGTCTAACAATTGGTATCATAGATAGCCTTCACTATAATCCTTAACAAGCTTGAAGGATATCCATACACACACAAATGGATGATGAAATTCCAATCCTTTATGAGGAAAACTATTCTACTTAGAGAATAGAGATGAGATTATATTTGAAGACAATGGGAGCAACTATTTGGAAGGAAGCCATTGGTTGATTGGTCCCCTTGAAGAACAAGTCAAAGTTTGCAGCTCAAAGGAAAGGAAATAAGAATGATGCATTGGCTCTCAAGACCATTCTTAGTGGACTCTCAAGCCCTATCAAAGAAATCATGGGACAATCCACTTCCGCCAAGGATCCGTGTCTAAATCTAGAGGAGACATATCAAAGCAAGAAGGAGAAGAAAGATATTGAAGATCACTCCATAAATATCATTAAAGGTAAATAATCTCCAAAAACCCTTGATTGTATTATTTTTAAATGTGATCTTGAAAACATTTCAAGTGAAGATAAAGAATCAAGTTACGATAGCACAAAGGAAGATCTTGAATAAATTTTGAATGAAGGAAAATAATTATGTGTTGATATTGGCAAAAAGGAAGATCGTGAAGATATTTCAAATGAAGGTAAATAACCCTCAAAAACCCTTGATTGCAATGATGATGATGAATTTTTCTCTACAAGTGAAGAAGAAGATCTAGAAACAATTTGTGTAAAGTTTGATGGTAATTACCCCATGAAAAGAAAAGAAGAAAATCTATTAAAACTTCAAAAGGAAGTTGAAGAGGGTTTATATAGATATAGAAGTGATCATTATTATATATACTATAACTATCTTTCGGATAATACTAAGAATTTTCTTCAGAGGAGTCTAAGGCACATCTTGAAATTAAAGGAAATGCTCAAAGAACAAGAAGAGAGCAATAAGACTCAATTAGAAGAAAAGGAAGAAGACATCACAAGACTAAAGAATGGAAAAGAAGATATGAATGTAGATGATGATATTAGCAAAATTTTTGAAATCATCGTCCATCTCAAGACCCAAATTGAAGAATCCAAAAGAATAGAAGAACTATTGAAGAATCAAATAAAATAAAAGGAAGAGTCATGTTGTAAGTTAGAAACTGGAATTGTTGATCTAAGAAAGAAAGTGAAGAAATCAAATAAATTCTTGAATAGATCACTAATATTGGATGAGATCTTGGAAAGTCAAAGATCACCATATGCTAAATCAGGTCTTGGATACAAAGGATAAGCTACACATGCTGAAGCAAGAACCTCAAAGAAGCATGAGGTAAGTCCGTCAAAGAAGGAAGACAATGTTGCAAAACAACCATCTACATAAGGCAAAGAAAATTTCAAAAGAACAAAGAAAGACATCAATAAGCTATTCTTGGGACACCAAAGCAAAGGTATGAAAGTATTTTTCATGGGCATTATTATTCATGTAATGGATATGGTCACAAATCTTTTGAATGCAGATCTTATGAAATGAGATATAATGGAAGATTTTATAACACCATGAGGTGTTGGAGATGTGATCAAGTAGGACACATTGATGTTCACTGTAACACCATGAGATGCTATAGTTGTAGTGGATTTTGCCACAAATCCCAGGATTGTTGGAACACAAGAATAAATCACATGATGAGGACTTCACATAGTTGTTGGCAACCCTACATATTTTGTTCTCTTAAAGTGACAAATGACAATTCATGTAGCTGCCTATGCCTCATCTTGTAAATATTACTATTTGAAGGTGACTAGTTGGTTGTAAAAAGGATGTTATGATTCTTCATTTCATTTTTATTTCACTTTTTCATGCTTGATGCATGACTGTAAGCATGAATCAAGCAAATTGAAACTCAATTTGCATTTTGATTTTATCTAAGGCTTGGTTTCAAGGGGTCAATGGGATTACATCTTTTTCATTTTAAATGAGCTTATCATTTACCAATGAAACACCTATGATGAGTTGCTATTTGATTGTATGCTTATTTATTTTAAAAAATATACCAAATTTTGTTTAACATTTGGTTTATGAAAACGTATCCATATCCTAGATTTTTCAATTCGAGTGTACCCATTTTGTATCATGGGATTTAAACACATTGGGATTGTGTCCATTACGTCGCTTTGGCTGGAAAAAAAGAGTTGACAGGCCACTCATTTTGAGTTAATATTTTGAGTAGTGGGATGTACTCAAATCATTCATGACAAGGAGTGTTTAAACCCCATAGCCAATACGTCCTTATGTTTGTTTTAATAGCACGGGATCCATTCAGACTTATCCCTCTTGCCTCTATCATCTAAAACCACAGTGAACTCTGGTCGCCCTCTGTTTCCATATGTTCAAACCCTTATGGCCCTCGTCGTCCGAGTTGAGCCAAATGGCTCCCAAACTTTGTTGTTGTATGATGACGTGAGTGGAGACCTTAAAAGCAAGGGTTGGGTCATATTTCTCAAGAAATTCTAGGGTTATAACTTACAAGTGGCCCAAGAGTTTTCCCTCACATTTGATGGATGCCGAGCCAAGGTGGGTGATATGCAGTTGGAGATCACCACGGAATTTTTGGGTGAAGCGACATGGCTTCCTCTCATTGGTCAAAGGTGGTTTAAAAATTTGAAGGTGGACGAAATACCCTAGACTTTGTTCATCATCTCCTGAAAAATTCAATGTTGTGACAAAGGTATGTCGGTATCTCTATTGAAGGTTAGAGGACATGGTTTATTGGCAGTGTTAAGGAAGTTTGTTACTTGTGAAGGCCGCTATGACCTCGTCTTCCTTTACCACATAAGACTGCTCATGCATTTTATCGATTTCCAATTAAACATGTCGTTTTACTTATTAAGAAGCCTGTATAAAATGTCAAAGAGGTATAAGAAACAAATCTTGGATTCAAGCCTTTTTCACCATGGGTTGATTAAATTATTGATAGTTCATCATTTGAAAACACTTGGTGAAGATTGGGATAGTTTCGTATCCTGTAATGGTTTCATTACAGGAAACCCTGTAGAAACCATAGAAATGGATAAGCTGATGATAGAGAAGCCTCATATTCCCTCCAGTGATAGGCTAGATTTCTTGTGTGAAAACCCCTGTGAAAGGGAAATGCACGATCAGTCTGTGTGTGAGCAACATGATGTCATCTCCAAGATTATTAAAATTTTTGAGAGTAAACAAGTTGTCGACCCTAATCTTAACATAAAATCCACCAGTGGAAACCCGTCCAAACAATCAAAGAAAAATCAAGACATGCAAGGCTTTCATAACAAAAGGAATGGGAGACTAATATTGAGGAACCTACGCAATATATGGAAATCTCATGTGAGCTTGATCAAATCGATCAAGATGCATGAGAGCTTTAACTTTGAGATTGAAAAATTCCTGGCAGAGGAAGATTCGAATTATTCTAGACTGGATCTTAGCCAAACTTTCGATTATGTGAATAACCTCCCACTGTTCCTAAGAAACAACAAGGAATTTATAGAAATTAAACTCGGTAAAAGGCCGACAGTGGATAGTGGTAGTGTTTTAACACACAGTCATGTGCCTCCTCAACCGATTGCCCCTACTGTACATTTTGAAGTGTGTTTACATTAGATAGGTCGGTATTACACAAACATCCTTGTCCTTCAAGAAAAGATCAAGGACCTAAAAATTCAAAATGACTCATTAACAAATGAAAACTGTGAGCTCAAGATCAACACACAAAGACAAGGAAAATGTTTGAAAAGGACTGGCAATATCATAATAAAAAACGTTGATAGTGTCAACGCCGTGATCAACTCTGAGATTTTGTGATTCAAATTTGGTTATCAGTTGAATGGTAAGATTGGTTTTTATCTTAGTTGTGCTTTTATTGTTATTTTTCTAATTAATCTAGATTGATTTAGATTTCTATTGTTAATAATAAGATTGGGTACATAATCGAGAGATTATGTAGCCAAGTCAATTCTCATATAAAATTTGCAAATTGTTAGTTAAATGAATATCTGATTTGCGCATTTCATTTTTCTTTCAGAATAAGGTTTATTTTGTGCTGATCTCATAAGATGGAGCATTGCTGGACTTAGTTAATCAACCATCTCTTTTGGCTTATTTTGTAAATAAAAAAAAAACTTTTATAATTTTGAAGATCCAGTTTGATATTGAGTGGTTTTTAGACCCTCTATCTTTGTAACATTTAGATCCTTTTGAGATCTGATCCTATACTAGAAGATAGGATGTTTTAGTTTACATGAACTCTTTAAATACTCCATATTTTTGTAATATAGGGCATCTTGGCTGAGAGCAAAAGATGGACGATTGATTCCAGAACTTAATGAAACAACATTCATGCATTTTGGCTTTAGTCTCTTGTTTATAATGTTGTCATTTATGTTTTGTTAATGCTTCTACATATATAGATCTGCTATCTTTAGATTAAATGATTTGTGATATGCAGGATTGTTATATTATAAATACCATCTATAATTTGCTTCTCAAAATATAAATGTTGTGATAATATTTCTAGTTATAACGATAGGGTTTATCTTTCAGTTTTAATTGAAAAATGAAATGTACAGGTTACTTTCAGATTTATCTTACAATAATCATGTATAATTATGAGATCACAGGTTTATGTTCGTGTCTCTTCTTCAGTCATTAAAACCCAAACTGCCAATACATGTTCTGGATTTATTTAGAACAGTCATAAGGTTCATTGTGGGTTTCCCTTTTGAACGTGGTAGTTGGATGTTCTCTACTCATGTTGATGCTTGGATACACTCCACTGACTCATTGACAGGTTAGCCTTTTTTTTATTTCTTATTCCTGTCATCTACGTATTAACAAAATCAGAATGTATGTTTCATCTTTCATCTACCCATGCATCTATGTTTTATAGTATATTCAATACAAAGTTTTTTTGTTAGATCTTTAAAGGAAAACAAAAAAGTTTTAAATGTGCTTTCTTTATCTACTTCTCAATAGAAGTAACTTTCGCATTTGATTTTGTAAGTTTTGATTAAATCTTGCAAAGTGTAAATGATGTATATAAGTAAGATTTGTGTATCCTTTGCTTGAATATATCTACAACAGTTATATATATGTACATATATATATAGTGTTTAGTAATTAGTTAGTTATTCCATTTCTTTTATTTGTTTCTACTAGGACTTTTAGATTGGCTAATGGAGCCATTAAACTTGTTAGAATGATTTACACCAAACGACTTGGGCTATTTAGACAACCCCGGACCAAACTCGTTCTTCCAGTTGATGAACGGTCAATTTCACCCGCCAACAAATGGCGCTAGAAGGAGGGCCTGAATACAATTGATGGCATGTGGAGGTCACAAAACTCCATCCCCACACACTCACTCCCCTCTAGTAGCACGTAGCCGCTCAGACAACAACGTTACTTCTGAAACAATAACTACCTCGAATGGAAATCCTGATATACCCGTTGAGCTAGTAACACCAAACCCTCAAGGGGTCGACATATAAGAAATCATTTTTCAGTCACTCTTAAGGACACACAGTGCTTTGGCCCGTATCAGACAACCTAGTAGGCCTCTCAATCAACCTTTAGATTTCTAAGATATCTGAGAGAAACTTGAAGGCACTAGTCTACGTTTAGATCCTTTAGGATATAATACCACAGATCCTAACCAGACCCCTACTCTTGGAGCCAAAGGATCTAGTATTCCACCTTCCCCACCTCATTCATCTCCATCCTCTTTAGGAGGAGAGTCATCTGATGAAGGCATTTCTTCATCTGAACCATCTTAGCCTCTGACACCACCTACACCCATGGAAAACCAAAACAATCTCGCCAAACCATGGCTTGATCAAGATGTTGTGGTTGTACCTGGACCCCAGCACCCTTTACCAAAACACCCAGAGAAATGGTTACCTAAGTTCGATTCATATTATAAGCAAATCGTCAAAGATCACATAAAGAAATTTATGCTATCCATTAGACTCCAAAGTGTAGAACATGAAGATGTAGTATGTATAATTTTTCCTTACACATTTGAGGGAAATGCCTCTACATGGTATTTTTCCCAACAACCTCACACCATTGTATCTTGGGATAGATTCGAGACCTGTTTCCTAGAGAAGTTCATAGATGATAAATCTCCTGAAGTCTTATTCATGGAACTCTCCATATTAAAAATGAACCATAAGGAGAAAGTAAAAGATTTTAACCAAAGGTTCCTCACATTAAAAAATCGAATCCCCACTGATTCAATGCTCACAGAAAGCCTTATTGTGGCATATTATACTAAATCTCTACACAATAATATAGCAATTTGGGTTAAAAGGTCTAAGAATTCAACGTTACTGGAAGCCTTTGAGGAGGCAAGCCAAATTGAAAAAGATATTTTGAGCTTGAAAGATAATCTTAGTAATGAGGTAGAAATAACCCCATCTTCTAAGAAAAAAATAAAAGTACTTACTAGGCCTCCCTAAACCAAAACCCAATCAGAAGCCTCAGACTTAGAATGTTTACAAAATTTCATCCAAATATTATTGAATAAAGTCGTAGACTTGAGGATATCGGGTGAAGAAGCATATTCGAGCATAGGAAGTTACAAACCTCCTTTCAGAAAATCTTTTCCCCCCAACCAGCCGAATTCCACCCCTGAGGGTATGAATTTTGAAAGCTTGCAATACACTCTACAAACTATCCTTGAAGCACATGATAACTTAGCTCCCCTTGAGAATTCTGAAGACATGGTTGAAGAAGAAGTAGCTGAAGAAGAGGAGTCATCTCCCAATGTCTTCAAACATTTTTCGGATAGTATTTTTCAAGCCAATTTTGAAACTGTCCATCCTTACAACACCAGAAGCAAAGCACAAAGTAAACCCTCTTCCGAAATAAGTACTAATGTGCCTCCAAAAAAATTGAAACAAGATGAAACAAAGCAAAATTTAGCAGCCCCAGTTTTAGAGTATGATTTGATTGAAGACCTAAAGAAACTTAGGGATAATATTTTTGTTTATGAACTTTTGAAATTTCCTCTTCTTCTACAGAAAATGCTTCAGAACATCGTAGAAAATAGTAAAAACATTAATCTGAATAGAAAAAAAAATTGCATAAATTAGTTCTAAAATAGCTCAAAAGATCCCTGCTAAAACAACACCTGAACCCCCAGATAAAAGGGATCTCACTGGAAAAACTGTATCAAATGTAGATAAAGTAGTTTCAGGGACAACAATTAAAAATCAACAGAATTCTGTTGTTATTACTCGCAAAAATGTCCCACCTTTCTTGTTAACTTTTGAAGTTTTCAATAGAAATGTACATAATTGCATGGTAGATTCTAGCACCTCATCAAATGTGATGCCCTTGTCTGTTTGCCAAAAACTCAACGTTGAAGCTCAACCTTCTAATCTTAAAATCATTCAACTCCACTGGATGAATGTTAAGGTAATTGGTGAACTAAAGAATGTGCTCGTTAGGTTATCTTCTAATCCTAAAGTTCACCAGATTATTAACATCATTGTTGTTGACATCCATGAAGCCTATGGTTTATTTTTGAGTAGGGACTGGTCCGAGCAACTACATGGGTACTTTGCAACAGATTGGTCTCATTTGTGGCTACCAGAAAATGGAAATACAAACAAAATTAGGATTAACCGTGAACGTTGCCTCAAGCACACCGTGACAGATTTGAATGATTCTAATGAACCATTTACTGCTTCCACTAATTCACTTGAAATTCAGGGAATGAACACCTTCTTCGGTAACTTCATGGCCAAAACCTCCCCCATCACTGATCCGGAACAAAATTCAAAGATCATGACATGTACTCAGTCAGTAGCTTTATCGAATGTGCCAAACACTACCGACGAAGCTCAGATATGGTCACTTTACTTCGATGGATCCAAATCCAAAGAAGGAGCTAGTGCAGGATGTGTACTCATCGACCCGACAGGTAATAAAACTTTTATCTCCTGTCGTTTAGAGTTTGAATGTACCAACAACACCACCGAATACGAGGCACTTTTGCAAGGACTCAAAAAAGCTGTAGATATGAACATAAATAACTTAATGGTATTCGATGATTCGGAAATTGTGGCCAGGCAGGTAAGAAATTCGATACATTGCCTATCACCACACCTGAAAAGCTACCAAACTGAGGTATGGAATCTAATCCATAAATTTTCCACATTTAACATCAATTCCATTCCCAGATTAAGCAATTCTGAGGCTAATTTATTGTCTAATGTCACTTCTAAACTTCTTCCCGCAGAAGGTCTTTCTCCAAATGCATTTTCGATTGAGTTATTGTTCAGATCATCGATCCCAGACAATGTCACTAATTGGAGAGTGTTTGATAATGATCAGCAGATCATCAACTTTTTTGCATATGGAGGATACCTTCCAAGGTGCAATTATCAATGAAGGCACTCACGATGAAAATATCCACAATTTCACGGTAATATCAGAGCCTAGGTCTCCCAAATCAACATCTGATCTGATAAACTCTATTTCTAAATCTATGGTAAGACTATAGATGTTTTATGATTTGCATGATAAATTCAAAAAATCGGTAAATTGTAAAACAAACAGTTCTTCCTTGACCCATGAAATGGTAAATCTAGGTACTAAAGATAATCCACAATATATCAATCTGGGAATGGGATGCTCCGAGCAAGAATGATCCAGTTTTATAAATTTGTTTAGAAAATTCAAGGATGTCTTTGCCTGGAAATATAATGATTTGAAAACTTTTGACCCTAATATAATACAACATATCATCCCCATGAAACCCTAGACTCAACCTTTTCAGCAGAAGATGAGAAAGATGAACCCTAAGTTGAACCAATAGTCAAGAAGGAACTAAATAAATTATTGAATGTGAAGATAATCTTCCCAGTGAGACACACGCAATGGGTGTCTAATCTGGTTCCTGTAAGGAAGAAAAGTGGCAAAATCTGATTCTGTGTYGATTTTCGTAACATGAACCAAGCATCCGACAAAGACAATTATCCTGTTCCTCCAATGGAACAAATTCTTGAGCAGGTGTCTRGTTCCAAAATACTATCACTTCTAGATGGTTTTTTGGGATACAACCAGGTCCTCATGTCTCCCCCAGACCAGTTAAAAACCACTTTTCATACCCCATGGGGTACTTATGCCTACAGGAATATTCCTTTTGGGCTTATAAATACTGGGGCCACTTTTCAGAGAGCAATATATATTGCTTTTCGTGGTCTCATAAATCAATCCATAGTGGTCTATCTTGATGATGTTACTGTTTTCTCCAAAAACAAGAAATATCACTTGTCTCACCTTAGGTCTGTCCTAGAACAATGCTGCAAGTATGACATATCTCTCAACCCTTATAAGTCTATATTTGCAGTGGAACAAGGCAAACTTCTTGGATTCATAGTATCCATTGATGGGATGATCATCGATCCCGAAATAACTCAAGCCATTTCCAAACTTCCTCCCCCCTCCTCCAAAAACTCTATGCAATCCTTTTTATTCTAGATCAATTTTGTCAAAAGGTTTGTCCCAAGTTTCTCAGAAATGGTAAGGCCATTGCAGAACTTAATTAAAAAGGATGTTCGGTATCATTGGGGACCACAAAAAAATCAAGCTTTTGATTCCATCAAAAAATCCATAGTGGAAGCCCCTTCCTTGATGAGTCTTGATTTCTCACAAGATTTCACTCTTTATAATTTCACCTCTGACCGATCTTATGCTGCTATGTTGACCCAAAAGAAATTTAAAAGAAATGAAATCCCCATTGCCTTCATGAGCTCAGCCTTCAAAGGAGTGGAGCTTAACTACCCATCTATAGATCAATAGGCTTATGTAGTTTTCAAAGCAGTGAAACATTTCCGATCATATTTGTTGAAATCCATAACTAAAGTCATTGTGCCTTATCCTCCTGTCAGAAGCTTGTTAGTAAAAAAGGAATTGGGTGAAAAATGATCAAACGGGATGACATCGTTGCAAGAGTATGACCTCGAAATTACCCTTGCGCAAATTTTCAGAGGTCAAGGTCTATGCAAACTAGTGGATGATTCAGTTGGAGAGTGACAAAGTCAAATTAATGTCTTAACTGTAAATCAGTGTAGTGAAAATCAGATCTGTTGTACACAAGTTGTTTCTAATTCTTGGTTTGATGATATTAATTTTTATCTAACACATGGTTCTACTCCCCTCCATCTCGATCCAAAAAAGAGAAGAGCATTAAGACTAAAATATGTACCTTTCTAGCTGGTAAATGACGTATTATTCTGTAGGAATTTTGATAATGTTCTCATGTGTTGTTTGGAAAGAGATGAAGCAGAGAAAGTATTATTTGAACTGCATGCAGGTGAAGCTGGTGGGTACTTCGGTGGAGACACCACTTCTCACAAGGTTTTAAGAGTGGGGTACTATTGGCCCACATTGTTTAAAGATGCCCATGCATTATGTCGTAAATGCATAATTTGCCAAAAGGGTGTTGGACGAGTACAAAAGGCAACATTCCCTTTGCATCCTGTTTTGGTAGATTCACCTTTTCAGCAGTGGGGTCTTGACATCATAGGGCCAATTAACCCCACTTCCCCAGAACAACATAAATACATCATTACAACAATGAATTGTTTTACCAGATGGTCCGAGGTTGTACCACTAAAAGTGGTAAACACTAATCGGGTAATATTTTTCCTTAACTCAAACATCATTACTAGATTCAGCATTCCCAAGTGTTTGGTGTTCGATAATGCTTCCTACTTTTCATCCCTCAATATGAGTGTTTTTTCTTTATAAAAAGGGATCAAACTGAAATATTTTGCCAACTATTATCCCCAAGGAAACGACTTAGCAGAATCGACAAACAAAAACTTTATCAAGATCATCAAGAGGACAGTTTCTGAAAACCACAAGAAATGGCACAACGTTCTTTTTAATGCACTCTGGGCTGATAGGGTGACTTCGAAAACCTCTGTTGGTAATTCTCCTTTCTTTCTCGTCTACGGAAGAGAAGCAATTATCCCTCCTCATGTTCTGCTTCCCTCTCTGCAATTATCACAAAAAGTTCAGGAAGAGGATCGTCCTCCTCTTGAAAGTCAAATTAATGCTTTGCTGAAACTAGAGGAAGTAAGAGCACAAGACAAAGAGAGACTGGATCAACATCATCATATGGTGAAAGGTTGGTTTGATTCAAACTTTGCTTTCGATAGAAACTTCAAGGTAGGAGATTTGGTTCTCAAGTGGGATAAACCTCACGAAGGGAAAGGGGAACACACCAAGTTCTAGAACCTGTGGTTGGGGCCCTTCGTAAGCACTGAAAAAGTAGGTCCCAGCTCTTTCCACCTACAGAATTTAGAAGGAAAACTAGACACCTTCCCGGTGAATGGCCAAGCTCTCAAAAGGTATTTTTCATGATGATTCCAGATCCACCTTTTGTACATATTTTTCTCTTTTGATTTACTTTTGTTTTTCTGGTTTTGGTTCTTTTCATTTTGTTTGTTTTTGTTGTTTTCTGGTTAAACTCATGTCTGTGTCACCTTTTAGGTCATGAAGGGAATATAGAATGCCTCATTATGAAGCAATAGTTAAGGTCTTTTTAGAGCATCAATGTTGTAAATCGCTGAAACATAGACTAGATAAAGAAACTTTATGTTCGAAGTAGGTTTCCTAGTTTCACTTTATAATTATGAGCAGACACAACCATCTTTAAAGTTGTTTATGTTGTCCCAGCTTTAAAGAAAGAAACTCAAGTGTGCCTTTCTGTCCTCAAAAAATTAGTTTCATCAGAAAACTAATTTCATATCATAATGAAGTTTATCAAGAAAAAAATTTAAAGGATGGAAAATGACAAGTGTTCTAAAGACTGAAGTTTTCAGCATCACCCAGCTCTCCTGAATATCTTTAAATTTATATCGGATTGTAAATAATTTCTTGAGAGTTGTGGGAAGTGTTTGTAAACACGCCGGGATACTGAACAGGTCTTCTGGTAGTGGGTAAATGCATGCATGATGCCAAGACAACTTCGTCAGGGTACTGAACAGGCCTGTTGGCAGCGAAGCAATGTTAGGTTCAAAAAAATTATCAGGTATAAATTTTGATATTGGCCTTAAGTATTCTTCATTTTGAATTGAAATTTCTTGGACAGGGTAGAGGCATCAGAGTGGCTTAATTGACATCCCTGCCGAGGCTATGGATGCCTGCTGGTAGCAGTGGCCCTGTCAACAATATCGGAGCCATTGACTTGAACATCGTTGCTCTCGTAGTTAACATTTGTCACCGGATTTCGTTTGAACAAGAAGATATTTGAAGCTAGACTGTGTAATGATTGTTGAGATCCTTGATGTCCTTCAACTATGCTTTGATCTATAATCATTCTAAGAAGTCCTAACATGAACTCATCGGTGATGCAGAGATAACTGCTTCTCCCAAAAAGTCACCATTGTTGGAATCCCTACATATTTTGTTCTCTTAAAGTGACAAATGACAATTCCTATCGCTGCCTACGCCTCATCTTGTAAATATTACTATTTGAAGGTGACTAGTCAGTTGTAAAAAGGATGTTTTGATTCTTCATTTCATTTTTATTTCTATTTTTCATGCTTGATTCATGACTGTAAGCATGAATCAAGCAAATTGAAACTCAATTTTCATTTTGATTTTATCTAAGGCTTGGTTTCAAGGGGTCAATGAGATTACATCTTTTCCATTTTAAATGAACTTATCATATACCAATGAAACACCTATGATGAGTTTATATTTGATTGTATGCTTATTTATTTTAAACAATATACCGAATTTTGTTTAACATTTGGTTTATGAAAACGTATCCATATCCTAGCTTTTGAAATTCTAGTGTACCCATTTCGTATCATGGGATTTAAACGCATTGGGATCATGTCCTATACGTCGCATTGGCTGGAAAAATAGAGTTGACATGACACTCGTTTCGAGTTAAGAGTCAGAGCAATGGGATGTACTCAAATAATTCATGAAAAAGAGTGTTTAAAACCCATAGCCGAGACCTCCTTATGTTTGTTTCGATAGCACAGGCTCTCTGCTTATTTTCTTTTCATGGGATTCATTCAGACTTATCCCTCCTGCCTCTGTCATCTAAAACCACAGTGAACTCTAGTCTCCCTTTGTTTCCATCTATTCAAACCCTTATGGCCCCCGTCGTCCGAGTTGAGCCAAATGGCTCCCAAACTTTGTTGTTGTATGATGACGCGAGTGAAGACCTTAAAAGCTAGGTTTGGGTCATATTTCTCAAGAAATTCTAGGGTTATAACTTACAAGTGGCCCAAGAGTTTTCCCTCACATTTGATGGATGCTGAGCCAAGGTGGGTGATATGCAGTTCGAGATCACTGAGGAATTTCTAGGTGAAGCGACAGGGCTTCCTCTCACTGGTCAAAGGTGGTTTAAAAATTCAAAGGTGGGTGAAATACCCTGGAGTCTGTTCATCACCTCCTGAAAAATTCAATGTTGTGACAAAGGTATGTCAGTCTTTCCGTTGAAGGTTATATGGCATGGTTTATTGGTAGTGTTAAGGCAGTTTGTTACTTGTGAAGGTCGTTACAGCCTCGTCTTCCTTTACCACATAAGATTGCTCATGGATTTTATCGATTTCCAATTAAACATGTTGTTTTAATTATTAAGAAACTTGTATAAAATGTTAAAGAGGTATAAGAAACAAAGCTTGGATTCAAGCATTTTTCACCATGGGTTGATTAAATTATTGATAGTTCATCATTTGAAAATGCTCGGTGAAGATTGGGACAGTTTCGTAGCCCGTAATGGTTTCATTATAGTAAACCCTATAGAAACCCCAACAATGGATAAGCTGATGATAGAGAAGCCTCGTATTCCCTCCAGTGATAGGCCATATTTATTATGTGAAAAATTCTATGAAAGGGAAATGCCCAATCAGTCTGTGTGTGACAAATAGGATGTCAGCTCCAAGATTATTAAAATTCCTGAGAGTAAACAAGTTGTCGACCCTAATCTTAACATAAAATCCACCAGTGGAAACCCATCCAAACAGTCAAAGAAAAATCAAGACATGTGAGGGTTTCATAGAAAAAAGACTGGGAGACTAATCTCAAGGAGTCTATGCAATAGATTGAAAGCTCATGTGAGCTTGATCGAATCGATCGAGATCCATGAGAGCTCTGACTCTGAGATTGAAAAATTCCTGGCAGAGGAAGATCCAAATTATTCTAGACCGGATCTTAGCCAAACTTTCAATTATGTGAATAACCTCCTGCTGTGCCTAAGAAACAACAAGGAATTTACAGGAATTAAACTCGGTCAAAGGCTGACAATGGATAGTGGTAGTGTTTTAACACAAAGTCATGTGCCTCCTCAACCGATTGCCCCTGTTTTACATTTTGAAGTGTGTTTACATTGGATAGGTCGGTATTACACAGACATATCTGTCCTTCAAGCAAAGATCAAGGCCCTGACAACTCAAAATGAMTCATTAACAAATGAAAACTGTGAGCTCAAGATCAACGCACAAAGRCAAGGAAAACGTTTGAAAAGGACTGGCAATATCTTAATAAAAAACACTGATAGTGTCAAGGCCGTGATCAACTCTAAGATTTTGTGATTTGAATTTGGTTATCAGTTGAATGGTAAGATTGGTTTTTATCTTAGTTGTGATTTTATAGTTATTTTTCTAATTAATCTATATTGATTTAGATCTTTGTTGTTAATAATAAGACTGGCTACAAAATCGAGAGATTCTGTAGCCAAGTCAATTCTGATATAAACTTTGCAAATTGTTAGTTAAATGAATATTTGATTTGCCCATTTCATTTTTCTTTTAGTATAAGGTGTGTCTTGTGCTGATCTCATAAGATGGAGCATTGCTAGATTTAGTTAATCAGTCATCTCTTTTGTCTTATTTTGTAAATCAAAACAAAACTTTTATAATTTTGAAGATCCAATTTGATATTGAGTGGTTTTTAGACCCTCTATCTTTGTGACTTTTAGATCCTTTTGAGATCTGATCCTATCTTAGAATATACAATGTTTTAGTTTACATGAACTCTTTAAATACTCCATATTTTTGTAATAGAGGGCATCTTGTCTGAGAGAAAAATATGGACGATTGAGTCCAGAACTTAATGAAACAACATTCATGCATTTTGGCTTTAGCCTCTTGTTTATAATATTGTCATTTATGTTTTGTTAATGCTGCTACATATATAAATATGATATCTTTAGATTAAATGATCTGTGATATGCAAGATTGTTATATTATAAATACCATCTATAATTTGCTTCTCAAAATATAAATGTTGTGATCATATTTTCAGTTAGAACAATAGGGTTTATCTTTCAATTTTAATTGAAAAATGAAATGTACATGTTACTTTCAAATTTATCTTACAGTAATCATGTATAATTATGAGATCACAGGTTTATGTTTGTGTCTCCACTTCAGTCATTAAAACCCAAACTGCCAACACATGTTCTGGATTTACTTAGAACAGTCATAAGGTTCATTGTAGGTTTCCCTCTTGAACATGGTAGTTGGATGTTCTCTACTCATGATGATGCTTGGATACACTTCACTGACTCACTGACCAGTTAGCCTTTTTTGTATTTCTTATTCCTGTCATCTACGTATTAACAAAATCAGAATGTATGTTTCAACTTTCATCTACCTATGCATCTATGTTTTATAGTATATTCAATACACAGTTTTTTTGTTAGATCTTTAAAGGAAAACAAAAAAGTTTTAAATGTGATTTCTTTATCTACTTCTCAATAGAAGTAACTTTCGCATTTGATTTCGTAAGTTTTGATTAAAGCTTTCAAAGTGTAAATGATGTATATAAGTAAGACTTGTGTATCCTTTCCTTGAATATATCTACAACAGTTATATATATGTACATATATATAGTGTTTAGTAATTAGTTAGTTATTCCATTTCTTTTATTTGTTTCTACTAGGACTTTTAGATTAGCTAACGGAGCCATTAAACCCGTCGGAACGAGTTACACCAAACAACTCGGGTTATTTAGACAACCTCGGACCAAAATCATTCTTCCAGTTGATGGACGGTCAATTTCACCCACCAACAATAGCATGGATAGAAGAAGGAATGAAGTTAGAAAGGGAGACATCTTTAAAAATATGGATGCTCAGAGCTCAAGTTATGAAGAGTAGGGACATATACAAAAGTGGTTGAAGAAGACAGAGCAACCAGAACAAAATGAAAGACTGAAGGGAATCTCAAGTAAGTCATCTACTGAAGCATACATGGGTGATAGTGGTATCGGTCACATACATACGCAGGCTGACCTTGTATAGGTCACGTACATATGCGATTTGTTGTGCAGCAGATCGCATATATGTGGTAAAGCCTTGGGAAAAAGGCAATGCACATGTGTTTCAACTTGATGTGATGGTATAACTCTGTGTTGCAGGGTCTGACATGGTTTATTGCAGGTTCTGACACTGTTTGTTGCATGTTTTCATGATTCTATGTTAGATCATGTAAGGTGACGATGCAAAATAAATCTTGGGTACATGGCACTAACCCATGAGTATAGATAGATGCTGATTTGTTGGGGTACATGGATGGTACATATTTGAGTTTCATTGATATATCTTATGATGTATTATTGGAAGCATATGTTGGATATCATGGTGCATGCATTTTGCATGTGGTTGGGATACATATTGAGACATGTAATTCGTGATTTGAGTTGATAGTCATGTTGTAGATCATTGGGAGTCATAGCCTATTGATGCATGGTTGATATACTTTCTTGGTGCAAGTGATGATGCATGATGGTACACTCATAGATGGTATTTGTTTGGCATATTGATAGATGCACATGGTTGGCATAAGTAGTAGATGTACATGTTGGCATATTGGTAGATGCACATGTTGGCATATGGTGGATACATTCCATGGATGATATATGTTGATTTACATGGTTAATGCACATGGATGTTGTGCATGATGTACTTGGTTGATATCTTGTTCATGATTCTCTATTTTCATTATTGACATATCTCTTTTATGGTATGGCACAAGTTTGATGCATGAACAAGTCCAAGGATCATCATAGACAGAGTGGTTGATCTATGATCTGATTGAAAATAGGGGGAGACATACCCATAGGGGGAGTCATTCTTCTTATGATTCTAGGAGGAAATACTTATCAGATGCATACCTAGAAAATATCCCTATATTTGAAGAAAGAACACAGAGGCATAATTCCACGGGGAGCGATGGTCACAGGGGGAGTATGAGTGATGTATCTTCAACATTACATCAGAGTGATATCCCTTGTTCAAAAGGGAAGAGTTATTCATAGGAAGATCAAAGGAATCCAGACAAGGGAGAGAAGCCCTAAGGAGAGAATGGCCCTTTTCCATTGATGTCAAAGGGGGAGAGATACTCACATTGATGTGATTGATGATTATTGATTGGGAGAGATAGTCACATTTGGGAGAGATAGTCACATTGACTATTGATGTAGAGCATGCCTTATCTACACGTTGACATCAATAATTGGTAATTGGTGTTGACATCAATATTGGTATTGCCATCAATGCCAACGGGGGAGATTGTTGGATCATGTTGTCATTGATGCCAATGGTTTGAATGATTGATTTCATTGATTGATATCAAGTGATTGATTGATGCCAAAGGATTGATTGATTGATGATTGATGTAATGTAATATGTATTGGTCTGGATGAAAATGCATAGATGAAGATGGACCAATGAGTTTTCATTGATATTATGAAGATGGATCAATGAGTTTTGATTGATATGATGAAGATGGATCAATGAGTTGTCATTGATACATGATGAAGATGGATCGATGTGGTTTCATTGGTATATGATGCATTATTGGAAAAATGTATAGATGACTCATTATTGTCTTATCATGATTGATAAGGTGCACAAATGGATGAACTCCAAAGTGGTCCCCTTATAGTGAAAGCCCTCCCGGGAAGACGCTTTGCATATTGAGTTATCCTAGAAGAACGGTTGGAGGACCCATGCTTGTATGTGGAATAATGAGATGAATACCAAGGAAATTGTTGGTGAAAATATCCTAGATGGATAGTACTTGTCATTCCATTTCTGGTGGTATGTGGAATGTCACATAACTCCTCACGGTTCGAGAGTTATGGCCTTACGAAGTTGAAGGACCCCCATATGAAGGCTTGAATCCCACAAGGTCAAAGAAGTCAAAGTGACCTTAAAAGAAGAAATAATTATTTAAATGATAAAGTAAAGTGACCAAGTCAAGAATATTATTTAAATGATTAAGTGAGACTACAAAATCAAGAATGAATATTTAAATGATAAAGTAATGGAGAACTTTCTAATTATGGAAAGTGGTTAACCCTAAAATGAGGAAAATAGGTTAAGTGACCTAGAAATAGGTTAAGTGACCTAGAAATGGGTTAAGTGACCTAAAAGAAGAAATCATTATTTAAATGATAAATTAAAGTGAAAAATTCAAGGTGGATTATTTAAATAATAAAGAGAAGTGACAAAATGAAGAAATGATAAAGTAAGGTGACAAAATCAAGAAGGAATATTTAAATGATAAAGTATTGGAGAAATTTCTATTTATGGAAAGTGGTTAACCCTAAAATGAGGTAAATAGGTTAAGTGACCTAGAAATGGATTAATTGATCTAGAGTATGAAAGTATAAATAATATAGCAATGGTCTCTTGTAGATCATCCTTTTTATGGATCAGTGGAGAGCTTCTTGTGAGAATATCTTTTGGCATATTGATGAAGAGCTTCTTGAGCATTTTTGGTGTGGAAAAATTGATCATATTGAATATATATATATACGTGAATGAGGTAACCAAAGGATATCTAATCCGAATTTCAGAAGGAATGTGAAGAAAATAGGGCCGAAATTCAAGGGAGGATAAATTATTTTCATGATGCTTTCTAAGGTATGTTATTTATAGGTCATCGCACCATTTTCCAAATATTTTTTTTTCTATAATGATTTAGACCATGACATTAATATTACATTGAGGAAACATATACATGTATCTGTGGTAAAAAATTCAGCTTGTGGGTCGTTTTATTTTTGGAGATACATTCCGTGGAAAATAGGGTTTGTTGCTAGTCCTGAAACTAGTCTAAAATAGGTGTTTCGGGTAAAAAAATCATAACCTATTCATAACAGATCCAAATTCAGTGAAAATAATTGTTTTGGTTATATTACTATCTGTATTATTTTTTGTAACATTTTCATATCAATTCAACAAATATTGCGTGTGGGCCATGCTCTACAAGGTCGCTCTCTAGAATAAGACAGAATTCAACAAGGTGTGCCATTTTTGCTATAAATCCTTTTATGAGAGGTTCCAAGTAGTGAAAMCTGGAGGAATTGAATAAAAGAAAATGAATAACATTGTTTATCAGTTTCAGATATTCATTCATTAYAGGTACAAAGTTATGATTATTTCAAGTTAGGGTTGTTGACTAATCAAAAACTAGTCATGGTTGAGACAAGTTGTTGATGAGTTGGCATATACATGAGGTTTATAGTGGATGATGTTGGTACATATTGATGATTCATTGTTTATGAGTAGTTGAAAAATGATTGGTATATACTTGGTACATGGTTGGATGCACTTTTTTATGGTACAGGTTGATTATAGATTGTTTGGCACAGGTTGGTGCATGGTTGATGCACTTGTTTAAGGTATAGATTGATATATGTTGAGGATTGTTGCCTCATCTCAGTTGATGCTGAGGATGTAAGATGAGTATTGAATTATATATCTAGTGCTCTTGTAGAGTTTTACTATATTCAATTTTTGTTGAAAAACCCCAAGGATTGTAGTCCATAATAAAAAGAAAATTGTACATACATCTTATGTTCTTTGTGTTCCTTGTAGTGATGACTTGTTGATGATATATTGCTGATATATGTTCACATCTAACTGGTTATAAATTACAAAAATGGGTAATGAGTAAATTTTGAATGCTAACTAATGAGTTTTGTGTAAGAAGGACGTTTTGGGAAAAAGAGCCCCACGCTCATTCACCCCCCCTCTAAGTGTGGTAGGTGTGTCCAACATAAGAGATGTACATACAAAAGAGACACTTGCCTCTTATTTATAATCTCCAAGTATCTTCCTTAGAAGCATCTTCTGGGTCACTTAACCCACTTCTAGGTCACTTGACCCATTTCTAGGTCACTTAACCCATTTCTAGGTCACTTAACCTATTTTCCTCATTTTTAGGGTTAACCACTTTCCATAATTAGAAATTTCTCCATTTAAATATTCCTCCTTGACTTTGTCACTTTT
>JASDQU010101608.1:185660-196190 GCA_032191745.1 Picea mariana | reverse complement strand
TATTGCATTCTTTTCGCACCTACTCATGAGATCTTCCTCCATGTGGCTTGATGCATGGTGATTGAACGCTTAGTCTTGGCCGATACACTTTCGGTGGCTAATGGCATATGAAACCAAAGATTTAAGCTACCGAAAGTCTACACTTTCAGTAGCTAAACACTATAAATGTTTTCCTCCTAAGCTACCAAAAGCCAAAATTTCAATTTTTGTTCCAACATAGGCTCCATCTAGGGATGGTGTTTTCCTAAAAAGCACCAAGAATAGTAGACCATGTGCCTACATCCATTGGGTGACCCGAAATAATCCTTATCAAATTCTGACCCCTATCACTTTACTTGCAGCTTTCCGAAACAAAAAACTGCTTATGCATTCATTGGGATATAGAGTCGTAATACCTTAAAAAAAAACCATACTGGATTCCAAACTAAGCTAGAAACATACTGAAAACCACTGTTGTACTCTAATGCTCAAATTCAATCTTATTTATATACATCACCTACTCTAATTTATATCACTTCTTTTTTTTCAAGTATAGGAAAACTTCCAAATCAACCAAGTGAGTATCCAACTAACAAACTTAATTATGCTTCCATATTTGAGCAGAAAACTGACAGGAGCAACTGCAAATTTCAAAACATGCCCTTAGAGTAGGTACTTATAGTTTTGAAATTCATACTTCAAGAAGTTGGAAATAACAAATCCAACCCCCCATTTTGACTCCATATAAACTGTTATTGGATCGTAGAAGGGAATATATATACCACTTTCACAATTAATCCATACTTCCTCTTGTTGGGCAAGTTGTTTGAAATTCTTTTGCACACTTTGTCCACTGCCAATTTTTTCTTCCACTGGTGCAAAAATGTTGCACTGAAACTTACTGGTTTGTTGCTCAATAGTTGCTAAATAGAGAGGAGAGATCAATTGTTTCAGTAACCCTTGCTTATGTCCTTCATCTGCTGTGCAAATATCTTCTTGGTAGCTGTCATACATAGGCTGATCTCTTTCATGATGTTTTTAATTTCTTTCTTGTTGAACCAAAGTTTCTTGATGCTCATCATCTTCATAAACACTTTCATCACATTCATCAAACAAAGGAGGACTGTCGTAAATTTTCATGTGTGATGAAAAAGAAATCTTCACTTCTTGTTCTTCTGGATATTCATCATAAACAGGTTCAACAAATAATGCAGGAGTGTCATTAGTCAGATAAATGCTAGGAATATCAACTGTGAAGTTGTCTATCTCAGATCCACACTCCTCCAAATCATAGTCTAAAGCGTCTTCAAACAACAAAAAAATTTCAAGTTTATTAAACATGACAACCCTATCTTCTTCATGAAACAAAACAATGTCTACAATATGATCCTCTGGCAGGAAATCATTATCATAAATTGGTTTACTAACTTCCTCTAAAGTCCCATGGCTGTCATGATTTAAACTTAGATTTTCATTTTCAGTAATAGAAGAAGTTTCACTCACATGTTTAGGACTGTGTGAATGTTGCAAATCTGTGTAAGAAAGGGTTGTAACATAACTATTTAGGAGCATATCTATCCCTTTTTCTGTGAAAAGAGGAGGTGGTCTGTGTAATTTCTGGATCAAGCAACTATTGTTTGCTTTCTCTTCTATAGGTTGGCCGTGATGCTGAATGTCTTCTTGTTGAATATGTCCACAAGAGCTATCATATCCAACTTCTTTATGAGCCAACTCTTCCTCATACTAATCATCTTCATCAACTTGAGAAATTTCTGATATTTCTTCCTCCTCTTCAAGAGGATTTGTTTGATCTTTTTGTCTTATAAATTTTATATTACAACAATCTTCAAAAATTATTCCAGCTGAGTAGATTCTTTTACAATGTTGATGAAAACATATGTGAAAATATTTTAATGAAGGAATACTAGAATTGGGTAAAGATTTATACCAAAGTCTAGCATCTCTTTCCAACGAAAACATAAACAGTTTCATGAGGACATCTTCATGATGTATATTTAATTCATCCATGAGCTTGTGGAATTAAAACAAGTGTTGAGCGGGATTTTCATCCGCATATTCTCCAAATTTAGGAAGGACATCTTCCCAAACTTTAATGTCTAGAATAGTGTTGGGAAAACCATAAACATTTGTAAAGTCTAGAGGAGAAAACCTTGAAACAATCCAAGCAGCGAATGAATTCGACATTTTGAGACCAGTGGAGTCACTAGTGAATCACGTAGAGTCTCTGAACCAAGGAGTCGTCAGGTGAATGACCACAGCCAATTGAATGCCTATCCCTTGTTCACCTTCAAGATATAGATCTGAAATTTTTGTCATATCCCAGTGAATATCACTTCGTCCTTTGTCCCCGACAATGGTGCCATAAAATCTGGTCGCAAGAGTTGGGTCTAGGCTGTAATAGAGCCAAGCCTTAGCACATTTTAAATGAAATAAATTTTTTCACTCGGAATTGACTTGGGTTGCATGCAAGTAAATTCCGAGATAGCCTCGAACCACTTTTGATTGAAAACTGCCCCTTCCAACCCGAGAGGGATCTCTCAAAAATATGTCACAATAAGATATTCAATAAGCTTAACAGTGGGCAGATCTATGGGTAACGGAAAGTTTTGGGATTTTTTTGGGTTGGTGGGTTGGACCAAGAGGTATTCCATTGGGAATGGAGTCAAATGATCAAGAAAATAATAAGAGTGTTTCGGCGATGGAAATCCATGGAACAGAGGCGAGGTAGAAGTTGATTACAGAGAGAAGGATTTATAAAAGTATGGAAGCAGAATAGAGAGAAAACATATCAAAATGAAAGGAGCATTTAGCAATGAGTGAATTCCAAGCATAAATCAATGGAAAGATATGGTTGGGACAGAGCATCTATCCAAGGATGAATTTTGAACCTTCAGATATCTACAAGAAACAACCTATAACATGTCCTACAATAGAGCATCTAACAAATAGATGAATTCCATTAAAAACACAGTCACAAATTGGGAAGAAAATGGAAATAAAACCAATTGAGATGATGCGATAACGAAGCAATAAGACATTATATGCAAATAAAATCACAAGAATCTCTTCTGTAGATTAAAAATGGCTCTGCACTCTTTTATTTACACAGTAAAACAAATGCTACAGCCTAGGAGTACTACTCCTATGTGTCTTTTTTCCCCCTTTTCTCTCTCCAAGAGATATAAAATATATAAGCCTTCATCATATAACAGATGAGAAATGACCTCAAAACTGACTAAGAAACGAACTGGCAGTTATTTAACTGAAATCTGGGCACGTTCCTACATTTCTAGACCATGTCTGCACAAAAACACATCACTGTCTTGCGAGGAACTTTTGGATGCCTTCCCAAGCTCTAAATTAATATCTAAAGATACCACTGGAAATCTTAGGATCTATTTATGTCAATTGACTATTCAAACATGTAAAATGACCTCTCCAAGGTTGATAAAAGTGATTTTTCCCACAGGTAGTTTTTTTCGGAAAAACCTGCGATTTCAATGGCTAACAGGCCGAAAACAAAGGTATCTTAGCTGTCGAAAGTCCTGGCTTTTGGTTGCTAACAGTTCGATTTCAGAGCATCCTAAGCCACCAAAAGTCCCAAAACCCCGATTTCAGGTTTCAGGTTTTTGGAAAACAGGCAGTGGTCAAAATCTTTATGTCGACAAAACCCCCGACTACCAAAAACCCGAAATGGTGACATGGCATTTTGGTAAAACCTTATTATAGAGATTCTATGCCATTTATTGCATTATTTTCACACCTACTCATGATCTCTTCCTCCATGTGGCTTGATGCGTGGCACTTGAATGCTTGGTCTCGGCCGATACACTTTCGACAACTAATGGCATATGAAACTGGAGATTTAAGCAACCAAAAGTCTACACTTTCGGTAGCTAAACACTATAAATTTTTTCCTCCTAATCTACCAAAAGCCAAAATTTCAATATTTGTTCCAACAAAGGCTCCATCTAGGGATGGTTCTTTCCTGAAAAGCGCCAAGAATAGTAGACCACGTGCCTACATCCATTGGGGGACCTGAAATAATCCTTATCAAATTCTGACCCCTGTCACTTTACTTGCAGCTTTCCGAAACAAAAAACCTCTTATGCATTCATTGGGATATGGAGTCATAATACCTTAAAACAAAACCATATTGGATTCCAAACTAAGATGGAAACATAGTGAAAACCATTGTTGTACTCTAATGCTCAAATTCAAGCTTATTTGTATACATCACCTACTCTAATTTATATCACTGCTTTTTTTTCAAGTATAGGAAAACTTCCAAATCAACCAAGCGAGTATCCGACTAACAAACTTAATTATGCTTCCATATTTGAGCAGAAAAATGACAAGAGCAACTACAAATTTCAAAACATGACCTGCGAGCAGGTACTTATAGTTTTGAAATTCATGCTTCAAGAAGTTGGAAATAACAAATCCAATCCCCCATTTTAACTCCATACAAACTGCTACTGGATTGTAGAAGGAAAGAAATATACCACTTTCACAATTAATCCATACCTCCTCCTGTTGGGCAAGCTGTCTAAAATGTTTTTGCGCACTTTGTCCACTGCTGATTTTTTCTTCCACTGGTGCAAAAAAGTCGCACTGAAACTTACTGGTATGTTTCTCAATAGTTGCTAAACAGGTAGGAGAGATCAATTGTTTCAATAACCCTTTCTTATGTCCTTCATATGCTATCCAAAGATCTTCTTGGTAGCTATCATACATAGGCTGATCTCTTTCATGATGTTGTTGATTTCTTTCTTGTTGAACCAAAGTTTCTTGTTGCTCATCATCTTCAGAAACACTTTCATCGCATCCATCAAACAAAGGAGGATTGTCGTAAATTTTCGTGTGTGATGAAAAAGAAATTTTCTCCTCTTGTTCTTCTGGATATTCATCATAAACGGGTTCAACAGATAACTCAGGAGTGTCATCAGTCAGACAAATACATTATGCATTATCATGGATGCAAATGTTGGCACGCAATTGGAAGACTTGGGGTTAATCATAAACACACAAAAAAAACCCTTAGACATCGGTCCTTTCGGCATCACCTGCAAGCAAGTGAAGTCTCACCTGACGCATATAGAGGGGCTTCAGGAACCAAGTTTCTATAGTGATGAGGGGAAGTGAGGAATTCAACATGTTCTTACTAACCATCTACTCATGTGCGCAGTTTTCATTAGTTAACAGTTACTTATCATGCGACATACTCTATTTGCGACATTAGTTTACTTTATATTCATTCATTTACCAGTTAATTTAATGCGCAGAATTATAACATCATATATAACTATCACATTCAACATAATTAACCATTTATCACCATTTCACACTAATAATAAACATCATAACATGCACATCACGACACAAGAGTTTAACATGGTTCATCCAACTTGGGCTACGTTCACAACAATTGGCTTCTTATATTATTCATTGATAATCTCCTTACAGTTGTGTATTTTGATACAAACTATGCAATGATAACATTACCCATACCTACCTAGCCATTATGCTACATTGTGAGTCTCACTCCTCGGTCATACCTCAAAACTTCTTCCAATGCTCGACTCAACTTACCCAAAAAGAACTAAGAACTTCTCATATGTTGAACCCCCTATCTACCCTGACCCTTTTCATATTTATACATCAAAATAGGGCTAAGATCGTTATAATGTGGATGAAATGTCCCAAAATCCCAACGGTTTATAATCATTTTCTTCCTTTTGTACACTACTCCATAGCATGCTTTGACTCCTTAAAGTCTTCTCCCGTCACGCACTCTGGTCCATCTTCTAACTGCCTTTTATTCTTTGACTATTTTGGTGTATATCCCAAAAATTAACCAAAACACCTTTCCAATGGGCCCCCAACACTCATCTATGGCTCGTCCCGAGCCACTTAGACCTTCTAGTGTGCCATGAACTTTTCAAAGGTATTTTTTCTGGCTCAGTTTTCTTGCTACAAAATTTCTCCTACACTTTGTGCACTTCTTTTTAAATTAAGACAATATTTATAGACAATGGTGGAGTTGAATAAGCATGGAACTCCTTCATAACTTTCTCCTTCAATATGGGTAGATGGTTTTCTTGTTTCTCAAGTATCATAACTATCACCATACCTAGGTCCGTATTGCATAGAAAACCCTATTTCAATTTTCTTCATGTTCCTGTTATCCTTCTTGATGCTTCCCTAGTTCATGAATATTCTATCATGCTTTTATGTTTCCTTGTGTTCTATGTAGTTTGGTTCAGGGAAAGTTTTCCAAGCTCAGGTCAATTATTTATGTTCTCAAGACATCCTCTTGTACCGGTGCTATGGCATGTTTACGACTCTGTGTTTTTTCTTTAAGTGGCACCATTTCTCTTTGTTAGAACCTAATAAGCTCCCTTACCCTTCCTTCTTTCATTGCACTATGCTCATATTCTATACTACACTTGGCTCTTTTTCCTATCTTCTCAATCACATAGGAAGCAATGTCTTTCCCTTTTCTATTGCTTTATAGTAAGTTGGTTCTATGCATCCCTAATTGCAGTCTCATCCAATTGTACTCGATTTATTCCATGTCCTGCAATAATTTGGTATCCTCCGACAAATTACGGTATAAATAAAACACTTTGTAAAAATCTTTGTCACACTTGTTCTTGTCGTCTCTCGATTGTGTTCAATTTCATATTCTTTTCCTCTTAGTTTTTAATTATGAATACACACTTCCACTACTTCATCATCATATTCTCTCTTCAATGCATGTCCCATCATGGATGTTCTTGTTCACGCCTTCTATGCCTACCTCTATCGTAGTGCAATGCTCCATTAACTCTGTATCATCTACGAATTATCCGTTAGATTCTGCAGTCTGTCAAAATATGCTTGTCAATCTGCATTTATTGTTACACGACACTACTACTTCATTGTTATGGTCTTTATTGCACATCTCATTATCGAATTCTTAAATGTTATTGATTGTTATTTGTGCGATCTCTTCACTTGGTGTGGTCACTTCTCTACGCGATATTTTCTATCTGTACAATCTTTCTTCCTTTGTCCATGTGCTCTTCTACCTGCTTCTTTATCTTCTGTGACATTTTCCTACTTTTCCTTAACTACTTGGACTCTTTAATTGTGTTCTTCTTTCCTAAACAATTTCCTATATTTTTCTTGTTTTACTTTTTTTTTCTTATCTTTTATGCCTTTTCTTTCTATAGTACACTATGATGCAAGTTAGCTTGCACAATTCACCTAGTGCGTGGAAGGGAGGTCATCCCTCTACAGTTTCATTCAACTCCCATTCACTATCCCTTCCACGACTTGTCCATCCAATTGTTCTATATCAACAACACCTGCTTCTGTCACATATTTTATCATGTGTGGCCCTATCTAGTGCATCATAAACTTCCCAGGGTTCTATAAGAACTTATTGTCATAGAGTAGTACTAGATACCCTGTCTAGAATTTATTTTGCTTGATGTGTCTATCGTGCCATGCCTTTTCATGTGCCTTATGTACTTGTTGATGGAACCCTATAATAAAAATCTCTTCCTCTAATACTAGTAACTATGATAGTCTTTCTTCTATTGCTTCAGAATCCATAAAGTATATCATGGAAACAATGTACATAATTGGTACAATAAACTCCATGGGCATGACTGCTTCTTGACCATACACTAATTGAAAGGGTGTCTAACCTATTTTTTTTTTGCATTTAGTTCTATAATCCCATAGAACTGCAGTTATCCTTAAATCTCATTCGTCTCATCCTACATTAAAAATATTTTTCAATGCATTCTCCAGTATCTTATTAAAGGCCTCCACAATTCCATTTGATTGAGGGTGATATGGAGTGCTCTTTCAATGTTTAATATGGAACTCTTATGTTAATAATGAAATTGTATTGTTCAAAAAGTGGGTCGCTTGATCGTTCATAAGTGCTTTAGTACACCCAATCCTTTTAACTATGTTCTCAAATAAGAACCACATAGTTGTCTCTACATTGCAATTTGTAACTAGTTCCTCCTTTCCCCATCTTATCAAGTAGTCTGTCATGGTAATTATGTACCTGGCTCATGTTCTCCTCACTGGGGAATTAATTGGTCTAATAAAATCCATTGCCCATTTTTCAAATGCCTGCAAGGTGACTTGCATATTCAAAGGCATATAATCCCTTCATGACGGGCTTCCTACTCTCTGAAAAACATCATAGTTCTAACAATATTCCTTAGCATCTTTATGGAGGGTGGGCCACCATATCCCTACATGCAATATCTTTTGCATTGTTTCCTTTTCTGCGTTATGACCTCCTACAATTCCATCATGTGCCTCTGCTAGGATCATTGGTCTTTCATGTTCCAACACTCATCATCGCAGTACCCCATCTGCAATCTTTTCAATAGTCTCATCGTTCCAATAGTCACCAATATTCATGAACATAGGCTTGTATTTCATGCCAATATTCACTTTGCGCACTTTTAGTGGCTTCACATATGCATCAGATTTGAGTTCTAGAAAAACTACTATGTGCTTCTCTTTAGTCTCTCGTACTTTGTCATTTCTTGGGTCTTCTTCCTCTTAATATTCTTGAGTAACATTGTAACATTCTAGTAGTTTATGGACTATCATATATCTTCTGATCATGTTATACGCATGTACTATTTCTATATGAAATTATTCCATAAAAATCTCACTTCTAATGACTTGAAGATATGCATCTACTAAGGGTGACTCAATTTCAAAATTAATCGTTACCTTAAAATTTTGGGTGAGATTTTCCCAATCTGTTATCCCTATGTGAACTTCTATTTCTAGATACCAGTTTTTGGGAACCGTCTCAAATGTTTGTATGAACATGTGCTTCCATTAATTCTTTGGCACTTGTCTACAAGTTGTCATACATTGTGAAACGTGATCCATTGGACTTCTCATCCCTATATACTTGTGCTTAATTTCTTTTGTTCCAAATCTAATCTACATCAACCTTTTACAATGCTTCCAATCCCCTATTCCTTCCTTGTGTGTAGCCCACCATCTCACTATGGTTTCTCTCAGTGCAACATCTAATGCCAACAATATTTCTTGTCTGGGTATCTGTAAATCAAATTATTTTACAAAGGAACTTACATCATTCAATCCATCAAACTTTGGTGTATCACATAGTAACCTATGTTTCGATCCAACGCAAAGATCAAGTAATGCGAACACATCTTATGGTCGATAGTTCGTGCAACTGGTACTTCCAATGTTCAAGTCCTTCCTTTGAATCTAATGAAAAATATTTTATGCTTCTCCAACTAAGTGCACCATCTGTAATGGGATTGTCATCATCATCCATGTGTGCATTCATATTATATAGGTTATCAATTTTTTCTCATGGGTTCCACATACCTTCTTGTTTCTATGGGGTCTAATGGTGTAGTGACCTTTAATCCTCCTCCTTCAAAAATCGTTTCTCTCTTCTTCGGGTTAATAATCACTTTCTTTTCAAAGGCCCAATATAGTTTGAGAAATGATGGATATGACTAATTTTTACCCATGATCTCAATGACCTCAAAGTTGGCTATGTTGCGCACTCCATCTATGTTAACATGTACTCCTACCAATCTCACGATTGGTATTATATTATATCAATTTTCCAACCTCAGCTGAAAAATTGACCAAAGTAACTTAGATTTCCCCATCATTTCCCATGTCTATCTTGGTAGAACATTTACTTCCAATCCTAATTCCAATATAACAATATCCATGTCATACCCTCCTATCTGTGCACTCAATCTGAATTCTTTGTTTTGTCCTCTTCTTGCAAAATACTTTGTTCACTGCTCTCTGTGTCATAGGTACTTCTCTATCTTGGGTACATTGATCAATCATCCCAGGAAATGCATTCAAATTTGTTTCATCCTTCATAAACTCTAAAAAACTCTTTAGAAAACCTTTAAAAGTATTTACCTTTTTGACTGGCCTTTCTAGAATGGTGCGTTCATAAACTGACAACATATCATATACTGGTAGAGTTTTTTACGTTGATTCTATCCATTCAATTCCTAGTATCTCCTTCCAGGATTGATGATATGTCTCTTTCTCTTTCCATGGATTAAATGATGGTATGGGCTTAACTACATTCCTTGTCCATTTCCCAACCCCCTTTCCTTTTTCCATCGCATCTACTTCAGTTCTCATTGTTCCGCGTGTAATGACTGTTACTTTGGGATGATCATCACGCTCCTTGGATATTATCATATGCATATTTTGGTTATGATTTCGGTTCTCATTCTAGTTCCCTCTTTCCTGCCACTTCACTATCAATTGAGGACAATATTTTTTCACATGATCTAATGATCTGCAGTATGTGTACGTCGTGCAAGGATTCAAGTAATCTCTTGCTAAATGTCTCAGTTGATTGAAATTATAACAAATGACTGGTCCTCTTCCTCCTCGACCAAATATTCCTCATACTTGACCTCCATCGAATCCTACTCATCTGCCCTAAATCCTATTAGAGTATTATATTGTGGAACTCCCTTGTCT